>JAUELO010007354.1:0-11662 GCA_032357855.1 Amphibolips quercusostensackenii
TTAAGTAAAATAATTTAGGTACTGATATTAAATTCAAATTAAGGCGTTTCAAATACCTAATGTTTCAAGTCACAATATTGCATTTTCAAAGAAATAAATCAGTTTTTAACCAAATAGTTGAATTTTCAACCAAAAAAATGAACAACGAAAAATTTAACAGTTAATATTTAAACGAAAAAAGATTGTAGTTTTTTTGTGAATTTTTGTAATTCACTTGAATTATTCTGAATTTACTCAATTCTATTTAATTTAATAGATTTTTTTGAATTTTTAAAAGTTTTTATTTAATTAATCTTGAGGATCAATTGATAAAATGATCAATGGATTTAAAATATTTCAATGTATTTTTTCTAATTCCTTGTCATTTTCAAGATCTTAAAAAAATTCCAAGGGATTCTAAAATACTTTAAAGTATTTGAAATATTTTTGGAAATTTTAAGATTCCTAGAATTTTTTTCAATAGTTTGAAGAGATTTTAAAGACTGAAATATTTAAGGGTATTTTTGAAGATTCTAAGTCATTTTCAATTTGAATTTGAAAAGATTTTCAAATATTTTTTGCAACTCATTTGGAATTCTTTTGAAATCTCTTTAATTTTTCTAAACTTATTTCCAACTTACTGAATTTCATAAATTTTTCATATTTTTGAATTTTTTCTAATTCACTTGATTGTTTTTTAAATTCAGTTTGATTTTTTACGATTTTTATCGAGTTCTTCTCATTTCCCGTAAATTGCTCTAAATTCACTCAAATTTTACTGAAAGTAATGGCATTTTTTCAATTGAATTTTTTTCCCCAATTTTTTTATATTGTTTTGTAGTCAATAATCACCTTTTTGGTTAAAAATTAGTAAGGTTTCAAAGATTTGAAGAGATTTGAAATAATCGTTTGTAATTCACCCTTAATTCTTATTAACATACCCTGATTTTTTTTAATTCTTCGGAATTCTCTTGAGTTTTTTTTAATTCACGTGAATTCTTTTAAATTTACTCAATTCTACTTGATTTAATGGATTCTTCTGAATGTTTGAAAGTCTTTATTTAAATGATCTGGAAGTCGAAAATAACCGAAAATGTAACTTATCCATTTAAATATTCGATAATTTTAGTTGAAAATTCACCTCTTTGGTTTCAAATTTGTCTTTTTAGTTGTGAATTCGTGTATTTTGGTAAAAATTCTTTTTTTTTAATTCATTTTTCAATTTAAAAAGTTGACTTATCCAGCTCAATATACGACAATATCAGTTTAACATGATAATTTATTAGTTTGTTTCAAAATTAATTTTTTACTGAAAATTTTACTGTTTAGTTCTTAATTGAAAATTATTTTTTTTAACAAAAAATTTAACTCTTTTGTTGAAAATTCGTTTTTTTGTTTGTTTCATATTGATTTGTTTAATAACTAAAAATCCAACTTATCCAAGTGAATATACCATAATTTTAGTTGGAGATTCATCTTTTATTTTGAAAATGAATTTTTAGTGAAAATTTAACTGTTAAATTTTCAGTTGATAATTCGTTTTTTTGTGTTGAAAAATAATTTTCTTGAAAGAAAATTAAACTGATTTGTTAGAAATTCGTTTTTTTGTGCAAAAATAATTTTTTAAATTGACATTTAAACTTATCCAGTTGAATATTCCATAATTTTAGTTGAAAATTCCTCTCTTTGGTTGAAAATTTGTCTTTATAGTTATAAATTTATATATATATATTGTTGAAAATTAGTTTTTTTTTTCATTTCCAATTATTCTTTTATATTTGAAAATTGAATTTATCCAGTTGAATATCCATAATTTTTTAAATTGAAAATTAATTTTTGTAATAGAAAATCTAACTATTCTGTTAAAAATTCGTGTTTTTTTTCTTTAAAATTAATTTTTTTAATTGAAAATTTAACTTATCCTGTTGAATATTCCATAATTTAACATAAACATCTATCAGTTTGGTTGAAAATTCGTGTTTTTTTTAATTAATTCTTTTGACCAAAAATTTAACTATTTTCTTGAATATTCGTTTTTTTTTATGAAATTAATTTCTTCAATTGATAAATTAACTTATCTATTTGAATATTCCATAAGCTTAGTTGAAAATTTATCTCTGGATGGACATTTTGTTTTTATTGAAAATGTATCTATTTTGTTGAAAATTAGTTTTTTTTTTTGTTCCAGATTATTCTTTTATGTTAGAAATTTTAACTTATCTAGTTAAATAATCCATAATTTTAGTTGAAAATCATCGCTTTTATTGACAATTAATTTTTTTAATAGAAAATCGAACTATTTAGTTGAAAATTCGTTTTTCTCTTTTAAAATCAATTTTTCAATTTAAAAATTTAACTTATCCAGTAATATTTACTTATCCATAATTTTACATCAAAATCTATTAGCTTGGTTGAAAATTAATTTTTTTACTGAAAATTTAACTATTTTGTTGAAAATTTCTTTTTTTTTATTAAAAATTAATTTTTTTTAACAGAAAATATAACTTGTTGAAAATTCTTTTTTTTCGTTTTAGATTAATTTGTTAATAACTGCAAATTTTACTTACTTAGTTGGATATTCCATAATTTTAGTTTAAAATTCATCTTTTTGGTTGAAAATTTGTCTTTTGAGTTGAAAATTCAACTTTTTTTGAAAAAATTCGTCTTTTTTGTTAAAAATTTATATACTCTCGGGTTGAAGATTTAATTGTTTTATAGAAAATTCGTCTTTTTGTCATGAAAATTCAATAATTTGTAAAAAATTAAACAATTTGGTATAAAATTTAACTTTTTTGTAGAAAATAAAATTTTTTTGTAGAAAATTCGTTTTCTCTATCGAAAATTGATCTTCTTGGTTCAAAATTCAACTGTTTTTTGATTTAAAAAATTTGTCCAATTTATTTGAATTTTTTCCAATGCAACTCGAATTGTTTTGAAGTCATGCATATATATTATCCCATAGGATATATTTTATCCCATGGGAACTGTGTGGCCTGTAACTGAATTTTTTGGCTGTTGAAATTACTTTTTCTATTACACACATTAAATAATTATTATTTAAATTTATTTTGTATTATGTAATATTTTATTGTATGTCATATTTTTTCCCTAAAACTTTTTGCAATTCTTTAAAATCGATTGACTTGTTTTTAAAATATTGTAAATCCCTTAAAATTTTTGAAAGCATGTGAAAATTCTTTAAATTTTTAAAAATTTAAATTAAAAAAACCTTTTAAATTTTGTTAAATCGGAAATCCTTTGAAAATCCGTTACATATTCTATTTTTTGTCAAAAATTTACCTTTTTTGATGGAAATTTAATTTTGTTAGTTGGAAATTCATCTATTAAGTTGAAAGTTTAACTATTTCCTTAAAAACGTATTTTATTTGGTTCAAAAAAATTAGAATTGAAATTTTCGAAAGAGATTTTTTGTGTATCTGTTTTAGGTGAAAATTCAACCATTTTGTTAAAAATTCATCCTTTTTAGTAGAAAAGTAATCCCATTAATTCATCTGTTTGGATAAAAATTAATTCCTTTGGTTGAAAATTTAACTATTTTGTTGAATTTTTTTTAATGAAAATTTATTTCTTTGATTGAAAATTAATGTTTTATTAAAATTTATTTTTTTTTATTTATTGAAAATTTAACTATTCAATTCTTGGTAAAAAAATTATCTTTTTGATAGAAATTTAGTCTTCTTGGTTGAAAATTTAATTATTTCGTTTAAAATTAATGTTTTTGTTTGAAGATACCTGATTTCAGTTAAAAATTCATTTCTGTGATTGAAAATTGAACTATTCCATTTTTCGTGGAAATTTATCATTTTTGATGGAAATTTTATCTTCTTGGTTTGAAATTCATCTGTTTAATTGCAAATTCATTTTGTTTAGTGGAAAATTTATATTATTACTGAAAGTTCTTTTTTCTATATTTTAAGTTGAAAATTTAACTATTTTGCTACAAATTTAGTGTTTTTATTGATTTTTTGTGAAAATTTATTACTTTGAAAATTAGTTTTTTTATTTAAAATTATTTTTCCATGAAAAATTCAACTATTCAATTTTTGGTAAAAAAATGCTCTTTTTTGATAGAACTTTGATCTTTTTGGTTAAAAATTCAATTATTTGGTTAAAAATTAATGTTTTTGGTTGAAGATACCTGATTTTAGTTAAACATTCACTTCTGTTACTGAAAATTGAACTTTTCCGTTTCTTGTGGAATTTTTTTTTTTGTGAAAATTTAATCTTCGTTGTTGAAAATTCATCTGTTTAATTTAAAATTTAAATATTTCGTTGAAAATATATTTGATGGAATTTTCGTTTGAAAATTTATTCTTCTAGTTGAAAATTAAACTATTCTATTTTTGGTGAAAAAATAAATTTCTATGGTTGATACTTTAAATATTTTATTAACATTTTTTTTCTGAAAATTTATTTTTTTGATAGAAAATCATTCGTCCCGTTTAGTTAAAAAGTAGTCTCATTAGTTTATTTTTTTAGATAAAAATTAATTTGATTGGGTGAGAATTATTTTGCTGAAAATTTATTTTTTTTTTTTTTTTGAAAATTTATTCTTCTAGTTGAAAATTGAACTATTCTATTTTTGGTGGGAAAGTAAATTTCTTTGGTTGATACTTTGAATATTTTATTAACGTTTTTTCCGAAAATTCATTTCTTTGACAGAAAATGATTTTTTTTGTATTGAAATTTTAACTATTCAATTTTTGGTAAAAAAAATCTTTTTTGATAGAAATATAATCGTCTTGGTTGAAAATTTAATTATTCGGTTAAAAATTAATGTTTTTGGTCAAAGATGCCTAATTTTAATTAAACATTCACTTTTGTGACCGAAAATTAAACTTCCATTTGAATTGGTTTTCAACTAAAGAAAACGAAATTTTCATACAAACAGATGGTATGATTGAAAATTTAAATATTTCGTTGAAAATTTAACTATTTTGCTGAAAGTTTGTTGTTTTTATTGATGTTTTTCTAATTTATTACTTTAATTGAAAATTAGTTTTTTTTATTGAAAATTAGTTTTTTTTATTGAAAATTAGTTTTTTTATTGAAAATTAGTTTTTTTTATTGAAAATTAGTTTTTTTATTGAAAATTAGTTTTTTTTTAATTAGTTTTTTTTATTAAAAATTAGTACTTTTATTGAAAGTTTTTTTTTTTAATTAGTTTTTTTTTTCAGAAATTTAACTGTTCAATTTTTGGTTAAAGATACCTAATTTTAATCAAATATTCACTTTTGTGTTCGAAAATTAAACTCTACCATTTGAATTAATTTTCAACTAAATGAAATAAATTTTTAACGAAATATTAAAATTTTTAACTAAACAGATGGTTTGATTAACAATTTAAATATTTCGTTGAAAATTTATTTTATTTAGTTGAAATTTAATTTTTTTACTAAAAGCTTAACTGCTTTATTTCAAAGTGAAAATTTATCTATTTTAGGTGAGAAGTCGACTGTTTTTGTTGAAAATTCGTCCTTTTTGGTAGAAAGGTAGCCTCATTAGTTCATTTTTTTTAATAAAAATTAATTTGCTTGGTTGAAAATTATTTTTCTGAAAATTTTTTCTCTTTTGGTTGAAAGTTTATTTTTCTAGTTGAAAATTGAATTATTCTATTTTTGGTAAGAAATTAATTTCTTTGTTTGAAAATTTCTTCTACAGAAAATTATTTGTTTTGTTTTGAAATTTTAACTATTTAATTTTTGGTAAAAAATATCTTTTTCATAAAAATGTAATCTTCTGGGTTGAAAATGCAATTATTCGGTTAAAAATTAATGTTTTTGGTTAAGGATGCCTAATTTTAATTAAACATTCACTTTTGTGACCAAAACTGAACTATTTCATTTGAATTGATTTTCAACTAAATAAAACAAAATTTTCAACGAAATATTAAAATTTTCAATCAAACAGATGGTTTGATTGCAAATTTAAATATTTCGTAGGAACTTTAACTATTTTTCTGGTAATTTGTTGTTTTTATTGATTTTTTTTTTAAATTTATTACTTTAATTGAAAATTAGTTTTTTATTAGAAATTCAACTTTTCAATTTTTGCTATAAAAATTTTCTTTTTCGATAGAAGTTTAATCTTCTTGGTTAAAAATTCAATTATTCGGTTAAAAATTAATGTTTTTGGTTAAAGATACCTAATTTTAGTTAAGCATTCACTTTTATGACTGAAAATTGAACTATTCTATTTGAATTTATTTTCAACTAAATAAAATAAATTTTCAACGAAATATATATTTAAATTTATTTTATTTGGTTGAAAATTAATTTTTTTACTTAAAGTTTAATTGTTTTATTTTAAGTTGAAAATTTATCTATTTTAGGTGAAAATTTGACTGTTTTTGTTGAAAGTTCGTCCTTTTTTGTAGAAAGGTAGTCTCATTAGTTCATCTTTTAAATAAAAATTTATTTGCTTGGTTGGAATTAATTTTGCTGAAAATTTGTTCTCTTTTTTGATTGAAAGTTTATTTTTCTAGTTGAAAATTGAATTATTCTATTTTTGGTAAAAAATTAATTTCTTTAGTTGAAAATTTTTTTCTCTCAAAATTTCTTCGACAGAAAATTATTTGTTTTGTATTGAAATTTTAACTATTCAATTTTTGGTATAAAAATTTTCTTTCTCAATAGAAATTTAATCTTCTTTGTTTAAAATTTAATTATTTAATTAAAAATAAATGTTGTTGGTTAAAGATGCCTAATTTTAATCAAACATTCACTTTTGTGACCGAAATTTGAGATTCATTTGAATTGATTCTCAACTAAATAAAACAAAATTTTTAACGAAATATTAAAATTTTCAATCAAACAGGTGGTTTGATTGAAATTTTCAACGAAATATTAAAATTTTCAATCAAACAGATGATTTGATTGAAAATGTAAATATTCTGTTGAAAATTGAACTATTTTGCTGAAAGTTTGTTGTTTTTATTGATTTTTTTTTTGAAAATGTATTACTTTGATTGAAAATTTGTTTTTGATTAGAAATTTAACTATTCAATTTTTGGTATGAAAATTTTCTTTTTCGATAGAAATTCAATCTTCTTGGTTGAAAATTCAATTAATCGGTTAAAAATTAATGTTTTTGGTTAAAGATACCTAGTTTTAGTTAAACGTTCACTTTTGTGACTGAAAATTGAACTATTATATTTGAATTTATTTACAACTAAATAAAATAAATTTTTAACGAAATATTTTAGTTTTCGATCAAACAGGTGGTTTGATTGAACATTTATTTTATTTAGTTGAAAATTAATTTTTTTACTTAAAGTTTAACTACTTTATTTTAAGTTAAAAATGGATTTATTTCAGGTGGAAATTCAATTATTTTGTTGAAAATTCGTCCTTTTTAATAGAAAGGTAGTATCATTAGTTCATTTGCTTGGTTGAACATTTTTTTATGTAATTTTGTTCTTTTTTTTTGGTTGAAAATTTATTTTTTAAGATGAGAATTGAACTATTCTTTTTGTGGTGAAAAATTAATTTCTTTGGTTGAAAATTTAACTATTTTGTAGAAAAATTTTTTCTGAAAATTATTTATTTTTTATTGAACATTAATCTATTCAATTTTTGGTAAAAAAAAATGATATTTTTTGATAGAAATTTAATCTTCTTGGTTGAAAATTTATTTTTTAAATTAAAGTTTAGCTGCTCTAGTTTAAGTTAAAAATTGATCTATTTTAGGTGAAAATTTGTCTTTTTTGGTAGAAAATTCATCTTTTGTGTTCGAAATTTAACTGAAAATTTTTTCATTTTGTTTGTCACATCAAATAATTTTTCAAACGTTCTTACTCTTTGGATTAATTTAACTATTTTTGATTCGGAAAAACATTATTTTTTTGGTGGTTACGTATTTCCAATTGTGTTTCTAAAAACAAAATTTCGCTGGTCGTCTAAGTTAGGCTGAAATTGTAAATTTATAATTCTTTCGAAAAATTTTGATAATCTTTTTTCGGATTTCAGAATGGTAGCAGCCATGTGTCCAGAAGACAGTTGGGTTTGCAAATGGCAAAGAATTAGTGAGCAGAAATTTTTATTAATTTGATATTATTTATATATTATTAAATAGTTTGCAATACATTTTTTTGGGGTTTCAGATCGATTCTGTAAAGGCGTTTACGCCCTTTCAGTTTCGGGAAGACTGCGTCCTATTTACATAAAAGACATGAAGAGCAGAGGCATTCCTTACAAACCCCGTGACACCAGTCAGCGGTAAACTGTATCTAATTAAAATGCTGAATTTTGAAAATTTATTTAATTAAGTAGCTGAAATTATTCTCATGTAAAGTCGTAGCGCTCTGTAATTTCAAATATATTTTTTAATCAAAATTTCATATATTTTTATTTCTATTATGATTGATCGAAACTAATATTTAGATTTTGTTATCTGGGTAAAAAATGGAATATATTCAAAATTCATGATTGCTGCGATTCTAACATTAATAATTGTAACTATTCGATTATTTTCAAATTAATTTTTAGCTGAAAATTTATTGTGTTTAGTTATATTTAATGTGAAAGAACATGTGCGTTTGATGAAAGTGCACCAAATAAATCAAGTTTTACAGAGAAATTGTGTTTTTAATACCAGTTTTCAGAACCTACAATATTTAAAAAAAAGTAACTTCATTTTCAAACGGAATTTTCCAGTTTTCTAGAATAATATTTTTAAGGTATTAAAAATCAACTCCAAAATTCAACTACTATTCTTTAAAAATAAAATGAAATTAATAAATGATAAAAAATGCCTTCAAAGATCTTGCCCTGAAAAGTTCTTTTTTTTTAACTGAAAAGACTATTATTATATTTCTAGATGAGAATTCATCTTTTTTAGTTAAAAATGTAAATATTTTGTTAAAAATTTATATTTTCAAGTTAAAAATTCAATTTTTTTTTAGAAAATTAACCTTTTTGGTTGAAAATAGCACAATTTGGTAGAAAATCAGACAATTTGGTTAAAAATTGAACTATTTCGTTAAAAATTACATTTTTTATTCAAAATTTATATCTAAGGGTAAAAGGTAAAAAATCTTTTTGTAGAGAACTTGTCTTTTTGGCTTGAAAATACAACAATTTTGTAGAAAATCAATATATTTTGTTGAAAATTAACTTTTTTTATTTACATTCATATTTCTGAGTTGTAAATTCAATTTTTTTTAAATCAAACTATTTGGTTGAAAATGAACTTTTTTGGTAAAAATTCATATCTTCAGCTGGAAAATACAAATGTTTTGTAGAAAAGTCGTCTTCTTGGCTTGAAAATGCAAAAATTTTGTTGAATTTTTGTTCTTTTATGACCTAAAAATCTATTTTGGTTAAAAATTCGTCTTCCTGATTTGAAAATTCTCTTTTGGTAAAAATTTCATATTTTTTTTATTAAAAAATAATTGTTTGGTTAAAAATTTATTTGCCTTGGTTGAGGATTCAACTATTTTGTCGAAAAATCATCTATTTGTTTGAAAATTAATATGTTCCGTCAAAAAAAATTCAACTGATTTGTAGAAAATTCGTCTTCTTGGCTTGAAATTTTTACAGAATTGTAGAATTTCACTATCTAGTAAACAATTTAACTGTTTCAATAAAAATTCATATTTTTTGTGTCGAAAATATAACAGTTTCGTACAAAATTCATCTTTGTGGTTTGAAATTTCCAAAATGTGTTAAAAAATCAAACAATTTGCTTGATAATTCAAGTATTTCGTTAAAAAATTAAGTTTTTGATTCAAAATTCATATCATCGGGTGGAAAATACAACAATTTTCTCGAAAATCAATCTATTTGGTTGAAATTGTACTGTTTTTTATAAAATTAAATTATTTGGTGTAAAATCTTTTTATTTTTTAAATTGGTATTTTCGGGTGGAAAATACAGCTGTTTTGTATGAAAGTCGTCTTTCTGGCCTAAAAATTCAACAATTTTGTAGAATTTTTTCTTGACTGTAATATCTTTCTCTGTTAAAAATTCGTCTTTCTGGTTTGAAAATTCTCTTTTGGTAAAAAATCACTGTTTTAATCAAAATTAACTTTTTGTGTTAAAAATTAATATTTTTTTTGGGTTGAAAATGTAACGTTTTCGTAGAAAATTCATCTTTGTGACTTCAAAATTCTACAATGTGGTAAAAAATCAAACTATTTGGTTAGAACTTTAACTTTTTGATTAAAAATGTACTTTTTTGTTGAAAATTTAAATTTTTAGGTGGAAAATACAGTAGTTTTGTAGAAAATTCGTCTTTTTGAGTTGAAAATTGCACAATTTGGAAGAAAATCAAACTATTTGGTTAACACTTCAACTATTTGGGTAAAAATAAACTTTTTAGTTGAAAATTCATATGTTGGGTGGAAAATACAATCGTTTTGTAGAAAATTCCTATTTAAGCTTGCAAATTCCGCAATGTGGTAGAAAATTAAATTATTTGGTTGAATATTCAAGTATTTGTTTAAAAATTAACTTTTTTGTTAAAAATTGTAATTTTTGGGAGGAAAATATCATTGTTTTGTGGAAAATCCGTCTTTTTGAGTTAAAAATTTCACAATTTGGAAGAAAATCAAACTATTTGGTTAAAACTTTAACTATTTGTTTAAAAATCAACTTTCTTGTTGAAAATTCAAATCTGCGGGCGGAAAATACAATTGTTTTGTAAAACATTCGTCTTTTTGAGTTGAAAATTCCACATTCTGGAAGAAAATCAAACTATTTGGTTAAAAGTTCAATTATTTTGTTAGAAATTACCTTTTTTGTGAAAAATTGAAGTCTTCGGGGCTAAATACAATTCTTTTTTAGAAAATTCGTCTTTAGCTTCGAAATTCCACAATTTGGTAGAAACTTAAAGTATTTGTTTAAAAATGAACTTTTTTGTTGAAAATTCAAATCTTCGGATGTAACATACAAATTTTTAAAGAAAATTCGTCTTTTTGAATTAAAAATTCCACAATTTTTAAGAAAATCAAGGTATTTGGTAGAAACTTATATTTGGTTAAAAATTAACTTTTTTGGTTCAAATTGAAATCATCGGGCGGAAAATACCTTGTGTAGAAAATTCGTCTTTTCAGCTTGAAAATTCCACAATGTGGTAGAAAATCAAATTATTTGGCTAAAAATTAACTTTTTTTCTTCGGGCGGAAAATACTTTGAGGTTTTGTAGAAAATTCGTCTTTTTGATTTAAAAATTCTACAATATGGAAGAAAATCAGACTATTTGGTTCAAAGTTAAATTATTTGGTTAGAAATTAACTTTTTTGAGAAAAATTAAATTCTTCCGGGGGAAAATAGAATTCTTTTGCAGAAAATTCGTCTTTTTAGCTTCAAAATTCTACAGTTTGGTAGAAACTTAAGGTATTTCGTTAAAAATGAACTTTTTGGTTCAAATTCAAATTTTCGGGCGAAAGATACAATTCTTTTGTAGAAAATTCGTCTTTTCAGCTTGTAAATTCTACAATGTTGTAGAAAATCTAATTATCCGGCGAACTTCGCCGGGCGCGGTGAACCGAGCACCATCAGGGGGCTCATCCGGTGCAACTCCTCTGGTCGCTTACTCTTCCAGTAGACGACTAGTTCACCTTCCCCGCTTCCTAGTGATATTCCTTCCTACTCTCGCGACCTACTTGATCGCTGGTCGACAGGCGCTCCTGTGGCTACCCTTCGAGGCAAGGGTACGTCGG
>JAUELO010007391.1:0-11661 GCA_032357855.1 Amphibolips quercusostensackenii
AACGCCACCTCAAGGTAGGCCTAGTGGCGCCATCTCTTGGTCAGGCCGGAAACTTATCAATCCACCCTCGTAACTGAAAATTTGAATATTGCGAATTAGTTGATAATTGATATTGTTTTTTAAATTCGAATAGTTGGATGAAAATTCCTCTTTGCAGATTTAAAATTCAACTATTTTTTTGAAATTTTGTTTGTTTCACTGAAAAAATCAACCATTTGGTTTTTAAAAAATTCATTTATTTGGTTGAAAATTAATGATTTTAGTTAAAAATTTCTCTGTTTATTTAAATATTTTGTTGAAGTCTTTTTTTTCAATTCATCTAATCTGTTTAGAGTTAAAAATTGATATTTTTCAGTTGAAAATGTAAGTATTTGGTTAAGATTTCAGGTATTTCGTTAAAAATTCGTCTTTTGTTTAGAAAATTAAAATTCTTATTTTTTTGTTAAAAATTAATTTTTTTTACGATTCACTTTTATGATTGAAAATTCAACTGTCTTCTGAAAAATTCGTCTTTTTGAATTCAAATTCGATTATTTGGTTGAAAATGCAACTGTTAGGTTGAAATGTTTTTTTAAACTGAAAATTTGAATATTGCGAATTAGTTGATAATTGATATTGTTTTTTAAATTCGACTAGTTGAATGAAAATTCCTCTTTGCAGATTTAAAATTCAACTATTTTGTTGAAATTTTGTTTGTTTTACTCAAAAAATAAACCATTTGGTTTTTAAAAAATTTATTTATTTGGTTGAAAATTAATGATTTTAGTTAAAAATTTCTCTGTTTGGTTAAATATTTTGTTGAAAAGTCTTTTTTTTCAAAACTAAATTTTTTTAAATGAAAATTCATTTTATCTGTTTAGAGTTGAAAATTGATATTTTTCAGTTAAAAATTTAATTATTTGGTTGAGAATTCAGGTATTTCGTTAAAAATTCGTCTTTTTCTTAGAAAATTAAAATTCTTCGTTCTTAATTCTTGTTTTTTGTTTGAAAATGAACTTTTCTTTATACTTAGTTTTTTTGTTTGGAAATTCGACTGTTTTCTAAAAAAATCGTCTTTTTGAATTGAAAATTCAATTATTTGGTTAAAAATTCGTTTGTTTTAATTGAAAAATCAACGATTTGATGTTAAACAAAATACTTTTATTTGGTTGAAAATGTATCATTTCAATTAAAAATTCTTCTGTTTCGATAAAAATTTAATCGTTTGGTTGAAAACTTTTTTTTTTCGAAAATTATGTTTTTTAAGTGAAATTTTAACTTTTCTATTTAGAGTTGAAAGTTGATATTTTTCAGTTGAAAATTTAACTCTTCGTTTAAGAATTTATGTATTTCGTTGAAAATTCGCCTGTTTTCGAAAAAAATCAATTTTCTTCGTTCTTAATTCTTATTTTTTGGTTGAAACTTAATTTTTTTTAATTTAATTTTTATTTTGAAAATTTGACTTTTTTCTAAAAAAATCCGTCTTTTTGAATTAAAAATTTAATTATTTGTTTGAAAAGGCAACTATGTTTGGTCAAATTTTTTTTAAACTGGAAATCTAACTATCAAATTCTCAGGTGAAAATGAAATTTTTTGCATAAAAATTCTACCAGTTGGTTGAAAGTTTATCTTCGGAGGTTAAAAGTTCAACTATTTTGTTGAAAATCCGTTTGTTTTATTCGAAAAATTAAATATTTGGTTTGTAAAAAATTTATTTGTTTGGTTGAAAATTTATCATTCAAATTAAAAATTCCTCTGTTTAATTAAAAATTGAACTATTTTGTTCAAAAGTGTTCTTTTTTTATTGAAAATTTATTTTTTCACTTGAAAAATCAAGTATTTTGTTTTATATGCAATTGATTAGTTTAAAATTCATTTGTTTGGTTGAACATTTACTACTTTAATTGAAAATTCCTCTGGTTAAAAACTTAATTGTTTTTTAGAAGTCTTTTTTTTTGTTGAAAATTACGCTTTTTAAATAAAAATTGAATTATTCTATTTAGAGTTGTGAATTGACATTTCTCAGTTTAAAATTTAACTATTCGGTTAAGAGTTCACTTATTTTGTTGAGAATTCTGGTTTTTTGTTACAAAATTCTCGTTTTTTGATATGAAAATAATCTTATTCGTAGAAAATTAATTCTTTTGGTAGAAAATTAATTCTTTTGGTAGAAAATTAATTCTTCTGGTAAAAAATTAATATTTTTGGTAGAAAATTAATTCTTCTGGTAGAAAATTTATTCTTTTGGTCAAAAATTAATTCTTCTGGTAGAAAATTAATTCTTTTGGTAGAAAATTAATTCTTTTGGTAGAAAATTAATTCTTTTGGTAGAAAATTAATTCTTCTGGTAAAAAATTAATTCTTTTGGTAGAAAATTAATTCTTCTGGTAGAAAATTAATTCTTCTGGTAGAAAATTAATTCTTTTGATCAAAATTTAATTCTTCTGGTTCTTTGGGTAGAAATGTAATATTTTTGGTTTAAAATACAAGTGTTTGGTTAAAAATTTTTTTTTTGGTTGAAGATTCAGCTGTTTTCTTGCAAATTCGTCTTTTTTAGTTTAATTAAACTATTTTTGATTATAAAATAAAATTTTTATTAGTTGAAAATTAACTTTTTTGTTAAAAATTGAACTTTTTGGGTTTAAAAGTCAACTTCCTTCCAAAACATCCAACAATTTTTTTAAATGCCCACATTAATTCATTTAAAGGAATTTATTCCCCTATTATTGTGAAAAATCACCCTAATATTTCCCTGTTTTAAGATTGTTTTGGTCTATAAATATTTTTTCACTGTTTAAACAGTTTTCACATTTGAAAAAAAAAACTAAGAGTGATAAAATATAAAAACACTTTTAATATTAATTTTATTAGTTCAATCGAATATGAAAAATCCCGGTTTTCCCTTTCAGTAGGCACCCTGCTACAAATTTGAACTATAAGTAAATAAATGAATAAAGTACAAGAACACACGCGAGTATATAACCCTCCTTTTTTGAATGGAATATTTACTTTTTTGCAAATTATATATAATTTTTATCATACAAAGTTGAACAAATTCATTTGAACGTTAGTTATGTGTTCAAATTTCGCGGGCGATTATGCAATTTCGGGAGCGCCTCCTAGTGAGCGGAAACTCTCTCCCTCTAATCTTCTATTTCAAACTGCATCGCAATTCATACATTGTAGCACATTGTCGACAATTTTGGTACAAACAAAGGGATCGACTGTTTTGATTTTTATTGATTTTTATTGAATTTATCGTGTTTATGAAAGTAGACAAAGTAAAAAAGTACCGCGTAAATTTTTAATCTCTATAAAATAGGCGCACAAGTTTTCGGTAAGTAAATATATTATATATGTACTCAATTTATTCAAATTAATATAATATGATATAAGGGTTACACGTGGTTGTAAATCAAAAATTGAAAATCTCTTCATTCAAAAAGTAAGGTTATGGAGCTTCGTGTGTGTTTAGGTTTTTTATTTAATTGATACGAAATAAAAGAGTAGTGTAATTACAATTTATAATATACATACAGGTTTTATTTTAAAGAGGAATCCGTTAAAATGCCGACTCGGTGAATTTGCGCATCGTACTCGCCGGTTATTTACTTTGTGGGAAGGAAGGAAGGGGTTCGCGACAAAAACTGGGCTTGGCAACGTTAAATGGGTGCAATTCAATAATAAATTATGTGATAAGTTTGAAAATCACTTTCATATTCCGAATTTCACAGACTTTTGTTTATTTCCCTATTTTTTCTTTTTTTTTTAAGGAATTCTTTTTCTCCTATTTTCAAGAAACTTTCCCTTTTTCTCATTTTTCCCTCTATTATATTTTTGCTTCGGAATTTAACTCGTTCGGTTAAAAATTCTGTATATTATTTTAAAATTGAATTGTATTGCTGAAAATGCAAATATTTTTTTTTTAAGTTATCTTTTTTAGTCAAAATTTAAGCACTCGGTTGAAAATTAAACTGCTTTATTAGAAATTCATTTTTGGCTTGAAGTTTCATCTCTTTGATTGCGAATTTAACTATTTTGTTGATAATTCATTTTTAATAGAAAAGTTGACAATCCATGTATTTTGTTGAAAATTCGCCTCTTTTGGTAGAAAAGTAATCTTCCGTTACAATAACATATGTTTTGTTAAAAATTTAATTATTTTGTTGAAAATGCAACTATTTGGTTAGAAATACATATTTTTCAGTCAAAAATTCAAATCTTTGGTTGAAAGTTGAACTGCTTTGTTAAAAATTCTTATTGTGTTTAAAAATTGGTCTTTTATTTAGTTTTAAAATTATATATTTTGTTAAAAGCTACTTTCATTTTTGATAGGAAAGTAATCTTGGCTGAAAGTAAATTATTTTTAATAAAAATTCAACCATTTAGTTAAAAATTAAACTACTTGAAAATTTAACTTTTTGTAGGAAAATTAATTTTCTAGTGGAAAAATCATATTTTGGGGTGGAAAATTCAATTGTTTCGTAAATATTTAGTCTTTTTGGCATCGAAATTCTACAGTTCGAAAATTTATGTATTTTGTTGAAACCTTTTTTTTTATTTAAAATGATTTTTTTATCTGATGATTTCTCTATTCCATTTTTTGTTGGAAATTTATATGTTTTACCTAAAAATTAAACTTTACGTCTGAAAATTCATTTATTTTGTTAAAAAATCGTCTCTTAGTAGAAAATTAATCTTTCCCGTTTAAATAATACTTTTTTGGTTAAAATTTTTAATGTTTTGTTAAAAATGCAACTATTTGGTTAGAAACTCATATTTTTTAGTCAAAAATTCGAATATTTGGTTGAAAAATAAACTGCTTTGTTAAAAATTAATTTTTTTGGTCCAAGATTCTAGTTTGGATTTTTGGTTGAATGAAAATAATTTTTGGTTAAAAATTAAAAAATTTAGTTATAAATTAAACTATTTACTTCAAAATTAAACTATTTTTGTGAAAATTGAACTTCTCTATAGAAAAATCATATTTTTGGGTGGAAAATTTAATTGTTTTTTTAGATAATTCATCTTTTTGGCATCGAAATTCTACAGTTCGATAATTTATGTATTTTGTTGAAACCTTTTTTTTTATTTGAAATGAATTTTTTATCTGATAATTTCTCTATTTCATTTTTTGTTGGAAATTTATATTTTTTACCTAAAAATTAAACTTTACGTTTGAAAATTAATTTATTTTGTTAAAAAATCGTCTCTTAGTAGAAAATTAATCTTTCCCGTTGAAGTAATACTTTTTCGGTTAAAAATTAAATTTTTTTAAAAAAATGCAACTATTTGGGTAGAAAGTCATATTTTTCAGTCAAAGATTCAAATATTTGGTTGAAAGATAAGCTTCTTTGTTAAAAATGAATTTTTTTGTTCCAAGAATCTTGTTTGGATTTTTGGTTAAAAGGAAATAATTTTTGGTTAAAAATTCTTATATTTAGTTAAAATTTAAACTATTTGCTTCAAAATTAAACTATTTTTGTGAAAATTTAACTGCTTGGTAGAAAATTAAGTTCTTTATAGAAAAATCATATTTTTGGGTGGGAAATTTAACTGCTTTGTGGATAATTCGTCTTTTTGGCATCGAAATTCAATAATTTATTCGGAAATTCATGTATTTTGCTAAAGTATTATTTTCAAATAAATTTTTTATCTCATAATTTATCTATTTCATTTTTGGTTAAAAATTTATCTTTTATAATTGACAGTTCATGTATTTTGTTGAAAATTCATCTCTTTTAGTAGGAAATTAATTTTTCCCGTCAAAATAACATATTTTTGGTTAAAAATTTAATGATTTTGTTGAAAATGCAACTATTTGGTTAAAAAGTCATATTTTTAGTCAAAAATTCAAATATTTGGTTGAAAGTTGAACTACTTTGTTAAAAGTTCATTTTTTGTTTCAAGATTCAGCTCTTATTTGGATGTAAATTTAACTATTTTTTTTGAAAATTCGTTTCATTTTTGCTTGAAAATTAATTTTAACTGCATTCGCGTTTTTTTATTTGGTACAAAAGTAATCTTTTTGGTTGAAAGTAAATCATTTTTGGTTAAAAATAAATTAATTTTTGGTTAAAAATTCAATAATTTAGTTAAAAATTAAACTACTGGAAAATTTTTTAATATTTGGTAAAAAATTAACTTCTTTATGGAAAAATCATATTTTTGGATGTAAAATTCAACTGTTTTGTGAATAATTAGTATTTTTGGCATCGAAATTCAACAATTTGTTCGAAAATTCATGTATTTTATTGAAACTGTGTTTTTTTTTTGTTTAAAGTGAATTTTCTGTCTGATAAATTATCTATTCCATGTTTGATTGAAACTTAACATTTTTTACTTAAAAATTCTACTTTTTGGTTGAAAAGTAATCTTTCGAACTAAAATAACATATTTTTGGTTAAAAATTTAATTTTTTTTTTTCATCCAACTATTTTTTTTAAAAGTCATATTTTTCGGCCTAAAATTCAAATATTTGGTTGAAAGTTGAACTACGTTGTTGAAAATTAATTTTTTGTTTCAAGATTCGTCTCTTATTTGATTGTAAATTTAACGATTTTGTTGATAATTCGTTTCGTTTTTGGTTGCAAATTAATTTTAACTTAATTCGTGTTTTTTTTGTAGAAAAGTAATCTTCTTGTTTAAAGTAAATAATTTTTGGTTAAAAATAAATTATTTTTAGTTACAAATTCAACAATTTAGTTTGAAATTTAATAATTTATTTCAAAATTTAACTATTTGGTAGAAAATTAACTTGTTTATGGAAAAATCATATTTTTGTTTGAAGAATTCAACTGTTTTGTAGATAATTAATCTTTTTCGCATTAAACCTTAACAATTTGTTACAAAATTCATGTATTTTTCTGAAACTTTGTTTTTTTTTGTTTAATAATTTTTTGTCTAATAATTTAAATTTTCTTTTTTTTGTTAAAAATTTACCTTTTTCAGTTAAGAAATCAACTTTGCAATTGCAAATTTATCTTTCTTATTTAAAAATTTATATTTTTTGTTAAAAAATTAATCTTCTGGGTTTAACCCCTTCACTGTGTAGACCGAAAACTACAAAGTGGGCCCAAAATGTGTGTAACATTCTACTAGATGGATTTAATTGGTAATTAGTCCAATATGTGACCAAAATTTTTTTTTTTTAATCCAATGAGTTTGCGGATTTTGATAAAAATTGGTACTAGAGGGTTACTTGTGGCGCTAAATAAAAATTTAAGGTGAAAATTCAAAATTTCGAAATGGCTGATCCTTTACACTTTAGCACACCAAGTTTTATGAAAATTGGTCATTTTTACGTCATTTTGATCCGACATTTTGAATTTTAGAATTTTTATGCCATATTCGTATTCAGAGACCTAAAAAACTTTAATACACCAAGTTTCATAAACATCCGCCAATTTTGCGTGATGTCGATCCGCCATATTGGATCCTCCATTTTGAATTTTGGAATTCTGATATCATATTCGGATTCAGAGACCCGAAAAACCTTTGTGTACAAAGTTTCATGATAATCGATATAGTATAAACCTATTTATTTTACATTACGCTTATTGCATTAAACGCACTCTTGGCCACTTTTTTTTAAACGCAATATGCGTTATACACTGTTAACGGGTTTAAAAAAAATACTTTTGGTTGAAAATTTAATTATTTTGCTGAAATGCAACTATCGGGTTAAAGTCTTCTTTTTTTTTAGTCAAAAAATCAAATATTTTGTTGAAAGTTGACCTACTTCCTTAATTTTTTTGTTTGAAAATTCATTTATTTTTGGTGGGAAGTTCAACAATTTGGTCAAAAATTAATTTTTTCTCTGAAAATTTAACTGTTCCAGTTTTGGCTGAAAATTTATCCTTTATGAGTTGAAACTTCAAGTTTGTTATAAAATTCATATATTTGGTCTTTTTGGGTAATAAATTAATCTTGTTTTATGAAAATTTATTTTATGGTTGAGGATTCAACTGCTTTGTTAAAAATTCTACGTTTTTGATTGAATGCAACTTGTTGACATTTATTGATTTATTTTTTATTAATTTTTTTAATTGGAAATTCAACTGATCCATTTTCGGTAGAAACATTATTATTTTTTTAGTTGAAAGTTAATCTGTTTGATGAAAAATGTAACTTGTTGGTTGAAAATTCGTCTTTTTGGCTGGAAATTTTAACAGTTTGGTAGAAAATTCCTCTATTGGTTGAGAATTCTGTTTGCTTTAAAATCAAAATTTTTGTTATAAATTTATATTTTCGACTTTAAAATTCGACTGTTGAAATTTTTGTTATTTCTTGAGTAAAAATAACAATAAGTGACTGATTCTAGCTATTTATCAGTTATTTTTTACTAATTAATCTTTTTTGGGAGAAAATTCAATTATTTTGTTTATAATTTGTCTTTTTAGTTTGAAAATTCATTACTTCTGGTAGCAAATTTTTTTAACTTGAAAATGCAATTTTTTGGTTTTCTATGAAATAGTAAACCTTTTACTAATATTAAGTAGTGCCTCACTTCTAGCTATGAGTCAGATATTTTTTAATGATAAATTAGTAAAAGTTACTAATTTACCAGTGAAAATAATTTATTCGTAGAACTTTATTTAAAATAATAATCTTTTTTTGTTTAAATATCAACTATTACTTTTCACGTTGAGAATTCGTCCTTTTTTGGTTGATATGAAACTGTATGTATCTAGAAAATGAACTATTTTGTTAAAAATTCATTTTTTTTGGTTAATTCATCATTTTAGTTAGAAATTCATCTCTCCGGTTGAAAATGTAAATGTTTTGTTAAACATTCAACTATTTTGTTGATAATTTGTATTTTTTGTTAGAAGATTAATCTTCTTGCTTGAAAATTAATCTTTTGATCTGAATATTCAACTGTTTGGTTAAAAATTCATCTATTTTGTTAAAAATGCAATATTTTTACTTGAAATGTTAGGCACTAATAGCGTTTAAAAATTAATTTAATATATTGTGAAGTTTTAGAACAAAATAATTGAATTTTTTACAAAATTGTTCCATTTTTAACCAAATACTTGAATTTTTCATTATGCAAAGGTGAATTTTCAAGCAAATAATTTAATTTTTACAAAAAATATTAATTATCAATCAATTGGCTGCATTTACAACCAAGTAATTGAACTTTTGATCAAAAGGGATGAATTTTCAACAAAATAGTTGAATTGTTAACCAAATTGTCAAATTTTTGAACGAAAAGAATTAAACTTCAACAAAATCAGTTGAGTTTTTAATCAAGTATTGAATTTTTAATCCAAAAAGACGAATTTTTTAAGAAAACAATTGAATTTTTAATACAAAAGGACAAATTTTTTATCGGAAAAGTCGAATGTTCAACAAAAGGTTTAAATTTAATTAACACAATTATTAAATTTTAAACAAAATAGTTGAATAGTTGAATTTTCGTCAGAGAAGATTAATGTTTGACAAAAAATAAAATAGATAATATTTCACAAAAAAAATTTTATTTTGAATCAAAACAGTTAAAATCAACCAAAACAGATTAATTTTCAAGCAGGAAGTTTCATTTTTCACCAAAAAGACGAATTTGGTAGAAAACAGTCGAATTTTCAACCTAAAAATATAAATTTGTAATCATAAAGTTAATTTTTAGGAAAAAAATTGAATTTAAAAGCTAAAAAGATTACTTTTCTACAAAACATTTGAATTTTTAACCCAAAATTCTAAATTTTCAACAAAAAAGTTTATTTGTAACCAAATAGTTGAATTTTAAGCTAAAAATAGAATAGTTAAATTTGCAGTTAAAATACTTAATTTTGAATTTTAAAAAACAAATTTTTAACATAATAGTACAATTTTTAACAAAAAGGGATGGATCTTCAACTAATAAAATGAATTTGTAACATTTTAACAAAGTAGTTTAACTTTGAATCAGGCAGTTAAATTTTCAATCAAAAGGTTTAAATTTCTACCAAAAACACGAATTCATAACTAATTACATCAATTTGCAATCAAATTATTGAATTTTTAAGTAAGAAGGGACTATTTTCTGCCGAAAGTGTAATATTTAAATTCTTAGTTAAAAAAAATATTTTCAAACAAAAAGATAAGTTTCAACTAAAGGGACAAATCTTCAACAAAAAATGGATTTTAGCAAAGTAGTTCAGCTTTCAACCAAGTTGTTGATTATACAACCAAAAAATATAGATTTTTAATTAAAAATGTATTGAAAAATTCTTTTATTAATTTTTGACCAATAGAAGGTATAAAAAAATAGTTCAATCTTCAACCAATAAAAATTTTTTTTCACAAAGTAGTTCTATTTTTAAGAAAATGGTTGAATTTTCAACTAAAAAAATTAATTTTCAACGATAAATTTAATATGTAGTTGAACTTTCAACTGAAAGCTTAATTTTAAGCCAAAAATCGATTAGTTGAATTTTCAGTTTAGAAAATTCATTATCAACCAAAAAAGATGAATTTTCAACAAAATAGTTCAATCTTCAACCAAATAATATAATTCTTAACCAAAAAGATGAATTTTCAATGAAAATCTTAATTGTTGAATTTTCAACTAAAAACGATCAATTTTCATTCAAAAATTAAATTTGTTAAATTTTCAATGAAGAAAATGAATTTTCGACTTTAAAGGCAAATTTTAACAATATTACGTACTTAATTAGAAATTTTTTTTTTTTGAAGATATATCATTTCATTAAAAAATTCATCTCTTTAATGAAAAAATGAACTATTTTATTTAAAATTTGTCTTTTTTTTAGTTAAAAATCCATCTTTTTAACTGAAAAATTACCTATTTCATTTTTGGTTGAAAATTGCTCTTTTTTAGTTAAAAATTCAAGTATTTGGTTCAAACTTCATGTATTTTCTTGAAAAGTCATATTTTTTGTAAATAAATAATCTTCTTTGTTAATAATTAATCCTCTTTGTTGAAAATCAATCTTTTTGGTTGAAGATTGGACTCTTTGGTTGAAAATAAAGTTATTTTGTTAAAAATTCATTTTCTGTGGTTGAATCCAACGGTTTTTAATTGAAAAGAATTTTCTTTAAGTTAAATAAACTCGGTTGAAGGTGAAACTACTTTGTTAAAAATGCATTATATTAGTTTGACTCATCTTTTCAGTTAAAAATTTTAGTTGTGTTACAAAATTTTGTATTTTATTGAAAAAATCTTTTTTGAAAAAAATTAATCTCGTCTGATGATAATTCTTTTTTTTTCATTGAAAATTCATCTATGCTTGGTTGGAAATTGAACTACTTTATTACAAATTATTTTTTGTTGGAGATTCATCATTTCAGTTGAAAATTGATATTTTTCAATTGCAAATTCCTGTACATAGTTAAAAGCGCAACCAAATAGTAACATTTTTGACAAAAAGAGAAGAATTCTGAACCAAAAGTATAATAGTAGACCTTACAGAATGTATTTAGCTCGAAAACTAAATTAATCTGTGACGATTTTCTCTTTTTCAGGGAGCATCCAAGAATGTCTCTGAGCGAACTTAAAAAAGACTTAGTTTTTTCAATCGCAAAAGGCAATGCGGAGAAGGCAAGAGCTCTTTCAAGTGCTTTTGACAATCTTTTTGTAAGATCATGGTGTCCTGTTTACGATTTACTATGTCAAACTTTGACAAGTGACGATCCAGAAATCTGCAACAAATATGTTGTTGCGAAACTGATCGA
>JAUELO010007408.1:0-11661 GCA_032357855.1 Amphibolips quercusostensackenii
CAAGAGCCAAATTGACGGCTGCTTTGTGTTTCTTTGTCGATATCTCGAGTATTCATTTTGTGTGATGTGATTTTTATTAGTACATATTAGGACAAACTTTTTGGTGGAGAATTATCTAAGTGTTCTTCGACGTGAAATCGTGGGCTTTTATGAAAATATGGACTTAGCCATTCCAAACGAAATGCATCGTGTTCTTTGCCCTCCATAAAATTGCATAATAATCAAAAGCAATGAATGCTCGAGGATCCAGCAAAATGAAACAATGGATTATGGTATGAAATCCGAAAGGATTTTATACAAATTTTTTTCTTACAGATATAATCTATCTTTATTTCTGGCGGTTGTTTTCCCTGTCATTTTCCCTGGCGTTTTGTTTGTCGTTTCTTTGTGGTCGCGAAAAAAACTACAGAAAGAAATTACAGGCCTGTCATTTTTTTCATGACATAAATTTAAGTAAGGGAGAATACACAATATTCTAAATGTATACTATAATATAATTTTTAATCACAATTCGACGAATCCGAGTCAACGCTGTTAACGTCACTTTAATTAGGATCATTAATTTCACGATTGAAGTCGGAAATTAGAGCTTCGATTCCACCAAGCAATTCTAACGCATCTTAAGAAAAGGACTTTATTTTTCTTTGAGAAAGTTTACGTAAGCTAGTGGTTTTCGGGTCTAATCTTATCAAAAACCTCTTAAAAACATCTTCCATATTTTTTGAACGATTACATGACTCTTTCAAAAAATTGTCCGTCATATTGGATCCGCCATTCTGAATTTCAAGAATCTGAATTAAGTATCGCAATCAGCGAACACAAAAACTCCTGAATACCGAGGTTTAATAAGATTGAATGACTTTTTCCAAAATTTGTTGCCCATATTGGATCCGCTATTTCAAATTTCGAAAATCTGATTTAAGAATCGTAATCAGTGAACCTTAAAACGTAAGTATACGTTGCATACAAATTACTGAAAGTGCAATTCATTTTATCTAATTGATTTTATTTATCAATTGGTAAGAGTTTTAACTTGTCAAGCGAGCTTAGATTTCGCTTTTTGTATTCCTCGAATGTCGTGAACCTGGTGCTAGAAGAAAAGTGATGCTGACGATCGCTAGTCTTCATGCACGCACACTGTCACAAAAGCGGCTCACCTAAATACATTTTTAAGCTCTGTAAGTCTCAAAATATGTATCAGATCCAAAAAGATCATGGGACTTTTCGACTCATTTTTTTTGTTCTACCAGACCATTCTAGGAAAAGGATGACTCGCGCGACACTCTCTATATATATTTTATATATATTTTATTACATATATTATATAACTCTAAGCGACGAAGACGTGGCGCCAGTGATGCTAACGGACCGCGACTTTTTCAACTGCACATGTACCGAAAAGCGCGGGTCGATTTAAAATCAATAAACACTATTAATAATAATAAAGATAAATATTTTTTTTGAATTTGCTTACATTAAAAAATTCATTAAAGAGCGTGTAAGAAATAGCTAATTTCTTTAGGTAATGCATTTTAAATGCAATATTCCAAGTGCATACTTTTTAATTTTAAATATACCCGCGCATTTTGGTACATGCGCAGTTGAAAAAGTCGCGGTCCATTAACAACTCCGCGCGGCACTTGCGGATTTTAGACGACTTGAAGCTACACCAGGTGACGTATTATGAATGTGGCCAAAACCTTAGTCGTTTTAAGATCCTTAAGGGCTGCCTCTGTATTATAGTGACGCAGTATACGGCCTGATAATAATATTCCAGGAATCAATTTGACAGCGTATTTTTAAATTCTGTGCGAATCTTTTTTTGATTTCTTGATTTCCAATAATTAATTTTTTCTTTTTTCCAGCAAACATTTTTCAAAATTTGCGTCAAAGGGTTCGGTATTCCGCACGTCATAGTGGTTGCGTTGCTCTCTCCTCTCCTGCCTTCATTCTCGACCCAACGGTCGAGAAGCGAACATAATTTTAACCAAAGTAGGCAAGTTTATTAATTATATTCCTGATTTCTGGTTGTTTTGATGTCGTAACTTGAAGTTTTTTTTTTAATTTTTAATGATTTTGCTAGTCGTATGTTTATTTATTGTATGAATTGGTAAATGTTTGCTTCGCTTTGAATTCTAAATTTTCATACAAGACTGATTTATTCACTTTTTTTTCTCCGTACCGGCTAAATTTTTGCAATTTAAATTTAGCTTTTTTCACTGACAGATTCTTTTTTTCTAAAAAAATAATGTTTCGCATTTTCTATGGCAAAGTTGTTTTCGCTTGAAATTTTGACAATTTCTCTGAAAGCCTGTAAATTTTACTTGACAAAGCGTGTTCTACTTTTGAATAAGATAAAGTCATGTAATACTGGTGTATTTAAGTATACTTTTTATTAGTTTTATAGTGTACTCACGATTATTTGAAATTGTCCAGCTTAATAGTCGAAATACTCGAACGAGTGTGAGCGTTGTGTTGGTTGAAACATAATTTTAACGTCAGCCGCTTCCTTGTAGTTACATATTTGGAATGCAGCATGAGGGCAAAGGGGAGGGCTTAAATTTAAATGGAGGCGGTGTGAAAAAAGACAGGGGATTGTGATTGAATGCCGGGGAGAGTGGGTGGTCAAACAATAATACCGGCCGATGCGAGATCGCAGATCATTCGTCACCTCAGCATATCAGTACAAGAGCACTATCTAAACTTATTGATGAGCAAGAAGGACCAGGGCAAGGTGTATAAAGTAGCAGCTGTCAATCACTTGTCAAACCAAACGAAGAAAATCACAATTATCGACTTTGGAGAACTGTCCTATTGCGCTTTATGATATCAGAGACTATAAGCTTGTGAAATGCGAAACCATAAGTATCCCTTTCGGAAAAGAAGTAAACAGTATATTTAAATGCAAACGTTGCTGGTTCCCTTCAATTGTATAATAAAATAAAGTTACCCTTGCTAAATACCAAAGGGTTAGTAAACGATATGTGGAATTAATGATAAAACTTATGGCCTCTGATACTATTCCGTGGTCAGGAGACATGTATGTAAAGCACATCACGAACTATGCTGAAATTCAGAGTTATTGTGCGGTGGTAGCCTACTGGAACTTCTTAAATTTCATCTAGGCTCAAGTCTGTACCGTCGCCGCTTTTTATGTTCATTTTCACGCGGCTCTTTCCTTTGGTGTGATATATTCCACTAAGAATACCACTAGTCCCTAATATTGCAGAAGCGTCACCATTAGATGTTGTTAACACAATTTGTTCTAGAGATGGCATTGACGCGTAGGCGTTATTTAATCGCACTCGAATTATTGAGTCTTGATGTAAAGTGTATCTTCGAAATTCAAATCGCCGGTACGGATTGGTACGAGGAATAAGCCAAATAAGACCAAGTTGTCCAAGTCCATATCTATGTCCATATGCAAGAACTTGATAAGCAGGAGTTCTGGCAAGAAGAGGGCTGGCAGGAGAAGACCTGGACTTAGCACCTAGAGAAGGGGAGAAAGTCCTGTTGAGGAAAGGCTTAGCAGGGGTTGTCCTGGAGCTGTCACGTAGAGGATGCTCAGGCTCGTCAGGAGAATGAGTGATGCGACGAGAAGAAGAAAGTAGGCCGGACTGTGATCTTAATTCTGCAAGAATAAATAGAGGATTAATTTTTATCACAGAACCTACTTTTATTTTAGGATGGAATGAAACTCTAATTATGACAATATTGTTTTATTTAAAATTAATAGAGCTATGTGCGCGATATGCAGGCTATGCAATGCTGTCACTGATGATTAAAATGCTCTTCATAGTTACCACAACACTTTCCTCATCAAGTTTTTTTCTACATAGACAAAATAATTTTTTTAAAGTATGTAGAAGTGATTCAAGAGCAGCGGATATAAGCGATAACTAAACAGTTTTATATAATTTCTAAAACATTCCAGATAATTTGTAGAATTATTCAGGTGCAATTGTAAAAAAGTTCTGTAGTTTTTAAGGTAAGCTTGAAATATAAAAGTTCGATGATTATTGTAGAATAAATCCATAAAAGGCCTCTAAAAGATTCGTAGGCATTAATTTATATATACTGAGTGTTTTTGTAAATCACTGCATTTTATGAACTGGAGAACGGAGTTCCGTAAAATTAATAGCGATTCGGTAAATATGTCATGTGCAAGTGTGTCTATTTTGTTTACTGTGTGTTTAGGTCGATGTTATAGCAGTAGGTTTGCTGTTAAAAAGAGAGCTTTCTCTTAAATGATTGTTCTGGATACTCTGTCTCTCAGGTAAAGGATAAGCATCCTTCTTGACATTTTTGCGTCCTAGAGCCTTATTGCATCGTGCACAGTTGAAGGTTCACCAGCTGCACACGCTTAAATTACATCGTGCACTCTTTGAAGTCTAACATTTGTTCTATATTATCATCAATCCTTCATATTATTATTAGTAATGATAAACTGAAAATATTTTAAACAAATTTTTTCATCAAGAAGATCGATTGGGCAAGCAAAATGCCTAACCTTTTTTTGATTAATGTCTGCTAATTTATATAACATCATTAACAGAAAACTCTTAGGGAAGAGATGAGGAATCAGATTTTTGCTTGAATGTTTTTTGTTTTGTTTACCAATTATCAATAAACGTTTTCTTACAGTAATTTATAAAAAAAGCTTAATTTTTTAAAGAAAATAATATCGTTCTTAGGGTCGGGCCGTACCTTTGCCAAGAGTTGTTTCCAGATGTGGTTGCTTCTCTCCAAATATTCCTTCGAAGGTTTGATAAAGCTAATTAAGTCTTTGAGGGTCAGTATACTTCCCACCTTTTCCTTTGCAGTTTTAAATATATTTTTCTTGCATTTCACTTCTTTTAGTATACAAGTTTTTATTATAAGACTGTTAAGGACCTATGAAAAGTGATTTGAAAAAAGGTGTAAAATTATTTATAAATAATTAGTTATAAAGAATTAAATTTAAAAAAACGTACTTTTCAAAAATAATTTCGCTGTGCTCAAACTGCAAGTTTGACAGCTGTGACAAATTGTTTCCAATTAGTATATACATAGAAAAAAAACATATATTTTTTGTAGAATTTTCGGACGGCTAGTTTTTTAAAAAAATTTTCAAAAAATGGAGATTTTCGACGAATTATTCTGTCCCCACGCTTATATCCATTTCTAAATTCGCTATTTTGAATTTCTTAATTCTGATATCAGAATCGTAATCAGCGACCCCAAAAACCTATATATAACCATTGATAGCCGAATTTCCCCAAAGAGAAAAATGTGCCTCTTAAAGGGTTAATAACGCAAAAGTACTTCCTTTTTTTAAAATTAAAAAACAGAAATGTAATGCAACTTCTTCTGTGTCAGGTCTAGAATATTTTGGGCCGCACCTTTTTTTAAAAAGTTTTTTTTTTGCAGATTTACAGGTTAAAAAAGCTATTTTGTGGAGAGAAATCGCTCGACATTTAAATTTTTAACAGATTTTGATGTATTGTTTTTTTAATATCGTAAAGCTTCCAGGTATAACGAGAAACTGCTTATAAATGATTCCAGTCATAGCAACATTTTTTATTTAATGCCAAATATCACTTCTTTCTTTCATTTGATTTTTCAAGTGCACCACTGTTTTAAAGACTTCGAGATTTAATTTAAAAAAAGCCTTAAACCAGTATAAATTAATACACGATTACGATTGGTTGGAAGAATCTGCTCTTTCACAATGATTATATTCACGATTTTTGCAAACTATTAGGCCTGGCTGTTGGAATTTTCATGGTTTTGACCATTTCCACCACCATTGCCCTGTACCTCATTTATTGTCGCTTTCCCTACTAGTAGTCAAAGTCAATACATTTTATCTTTGCCCCTTCTGTCTCAATTATTATTTAATACAGTCACGGAATTTCGTGAAGATTGTTTTGTTAGATTACTTCCTTCCGTTTTTATAATGAATTCTGCCGAATATTTATTAACAATCTACATGTTGAAATATTTGTATCTCCTAGCCATTGACCGTATCATGGATTATTTATGTCATAAAAACAATAGTTGTCCTTTTAAAGATTTTGCAGACCACATTGTGATGTTAAAAAATTTTTGCAAGTCACAAGTAATTTATTTTCAAAATTCAGATTTTTTCGGTATTTTCATTTATAATATTTTGAGTTTTCTAGTCTCGCAAATCCAGAAGCTGCGCGGTTTTCCAAGAATTTGCTTCAATTATTAGAGATAGTTTAAGTTTAAGAATAGATTCTGATGTTTTTTCCTATTTATTTATATGTATTTCTTGAAAATGAAATCCTCCGCAAGACTTCAGAACCATTCAGACCTAACAAAAGACTTCAGGAAGCACTTGGTACGCCTAGCGAGAATCAGAGTAATTCACCCATTAAAAGTTTCTCGCTACGCCTACTGCTGTGTGTCAACCTACTTCCATCTGTCTGGTCGCACCCCAATACTTACTGAACATCTTGGAATGCTATTAGATTTAAGTTTTTTCCGACACTTGATTTTGTCCGAAATAACTTAACGGTCTTGGTGCAAAATTCATAATCTCTCTTGTTTGGAAGGTTTAAGGCCCTTTATTAGAATAGTTAATCGGCTCTCAACTTTGTAGCCGCACGGTTGCATATTTTTGTTTAACATTTTGTATACGTCATCTTCATATAGATACCTCGAATCAAGCAGAGCCAAGTTTACGAAAAAATGTTTATCTTTTGTTTAATAATCGAAAACGTAAGAACAATAGCAGTGACTCTCAATGTGAGCTGTCTGCATTTTCGCTGCGTGCCTGTTGAACCTTGTCAAACGATAGGAGGCAGATACTCTGCGGCAAATCGAACCATTAGGAACGAAATACCCTTTAATTGTTATGAGATTAAGACTGATGACAAAAACTAAAATTATAAAATAATGGTTTTTTGAATTTGCTGCATTCATTTACTAAAAAATTAGCAGTGTATATAAACATAAGTTATTTATCACATCAAGATTTTCATTACTCCTGCAAATATCAACCGATTTTAATGAATCTTTTTTCCGCTTTCTTTTAATCATATAAATTAATTAATTTTGCTGATTAAAATTGAAACAAGCCATGCTTTTATAATTTTAGTTTTTGTAAATGGCCTTAATCTAATAACAATAAAAGTTCCATTTGTTCCGGATAATTTGACTCGCGGCGAGTTATCTGCCTCCTATCCTTTGACAAGGGTCCAAAATCACGCGGGCTATTTTTAAAAGAATTATTTGGAATATATGCGTGATATCATATAATTATATTGCAATTTTATGGATGATAAGTAACGCTAGCACTAACTAAATTATTTGATATATGTAGAATGCAGTAATATATTGTTTTGTCTAATCAGAGCAATGAACAGCATTTTTGACGCAGCGTATTGTTTTCTATAAAACTTTATTTTTTATTTTCTTACGATAAAAGCGCATTAAAATCATGTAACCACATTTAAGTAATAAACGGCAAAGCAAATGCATTAAATTCCACGGGTACAAAAATAAAAAATTATTCTCGTAGGTATAAAACCTACTCTTTTTTTTCAAGATTAAAATAAGTAACATATTCAACGTTACAAAAATACCAGAAATTATACACATCATACAAGAGTTATTTTCAGAAAAACCTTCTTACGAATATGTGTATAGTACTGACGTACATGGAAAGTCATTCCGGTATAGAAAGAAATTCGACGCAGAAGCAAGTTATTTCTTTCTTTTTTTATGTTCCTTCTTAACACATAATTATTTTTTTAATCACTTGCTCTTCTGGATACTATGTAAATACCAAAGTTATTATATAAACAGCCTTGTTATACAATTCCTGGAGTATGAGAAACAATAAAGATGTTAAAAAGCATTACATTCCTTTCAACTTCAACATAAAAATATAACTGTAATATATTTGAACATTAAATATTATGATTAGTAAGGGAATTTTTAGGGCATGTAGCTTAGTTTCTCTTAATATTTTAATTAGCAATAACCATAAAAACTGAATGAAAAAATTAAAATTTGTTCCCTACCGGCATATTTCTTATTTCTATAATTTTTATTTCATTAGTTATTCATCAGTCTGGCATAATCAGCAAGAACAAATTATTGAATTCGTAATTGTGACAAGAAATTTTTAAACAAAGGCCAAAGTAAAACTAATATTTATTTTCTTAAGTCTACAAATGAATAAATATAATTTCGATATGGCTTTTATATTTCAGCGTATAAGAAAATAAAGAAATATTTCAATAAAATATGTGAACAATGTTTAATATACATTTTCTACATATTTTAATTAAATGGAGATAAAACGATGGAATTTGTTATATTTAGTGTAAATTAAAACATTTTAATTCGACAAAAATCTTTTGTTGTACTACAATTTTTCTGATTGTCATATGCAATGACTTATACATTACGTTAGTACAGACAAAGAGCTTCACTTTTTTCCTCAAATGACGCAACATATAATAAAAATTAAGAAATGAACCAGCGATATTTATCCTTGATTTGTCCAAAAGTATCGCTCCGGAAACTAAACAATGATTTCCAAAAAATCTTTAAAACAGATTTTTGAGATAAGTTCTTATAAATAAACTTCAACTTAAATTCGTGTCCGGTTTCGGGATGACCGTAGAAATCAATAGAAGTTCACCGAATGTAAACAGTCAGGGGTGTATGAACTATTGGCGGTGGATTTTTGTGCATGGTAAAAAATATTTTGAAAATTTTTTTTTCTCATACGGAGACAAGAGAAATTAAATATTAAACAAAAATGAGAAAGAAAGTTTGCTGTTACACGTTAAAATAATTATTTTTTCTGCTTATGTACATAAATGTTTGCGGACCGTTCAGCATCTCGTTTAATATGATAGCTTTCTCTTGAATAATTGGTCTGGATACTGAATCACCTCTGTAAATCGCTTCCTTAAACTATAGGAAGGCACCAGTATCCAAAAGCATATCACTATGTGCAACAACACACCTTGCAAAATATTTGCCAACACTTAACAGTTTGAAAACGTTGCAGTAAGCGGACCTCTCTTTCTACCATGTGAAAATGTAAGATAGATAGTGTCGTAGAGGGAAGATAGGTTGGGTAGCTACGACAGCGCCACCAATTTGGAACTATGACAAGGAATTTGAATTTCAATGAAATATTAACAAGAAATCCTATAGTAATTAATTAATTTTTAACCCTAGTATAATATTTATAAATAAAACGAATTAATATTCACTGTTCTTTTTCACTAAAATCGCTCCAGCAATAACTTCGAGATACACAAGAGTTCACGTGTCAGGTGGCTCTGTTGTCAAGATTTAAGAGGCACTACACAGGCACATTCGATCACACAAAATTAGTTTGTTGGAGCATGGCACAAAATAATCTGATAGGTCCTATCGGGTTCAGTTGGCTTCGAAGCCCTACTGCTGGTCGATGTTAGCCCGCTATCGTTCTTATTCGCTATGCAAACGTGTGTGCTCTTCCCGCTTGAGAGTAAACTGCGACGCAACATCGTGACGCAGTTACCCAGGTAGACTGTCAAGGTACAGCGCTTTATCCTACACTCCTGTTTTTTCATGTTTGACTGACCACGAACGACCTCTTCATTCGCCCCACGGCTCCTCGTATCCAAGACCGCGGCGCGGCGCCATTTCTCGGAAGACCTCAATTCAGGGGTCAGGAATCCAAGTTCGACTGTAATTATAATTATGCTGCAATGTTCAAGGATATAAACACACAATCACAAGCTAATTAAAAAAGTAAATTTATTAACAGAACTTTTTTTATACTTTTATACTTGTATGAAAGTTGCATTCGGAATTCTTTTTATCATAAACGATTTTTATAAATAAACTTCACTTATCATAAATCTACAAACGAAAAATTCCAAAAGGCAGACTGATAAAAAACTGACAAAAAACTGATAATTAGAGATTTTACAAGTGACGCATCTTAATACAGACATCACACTCTTTTCCCTATTTCCCTCTTTTCCCACTTTTTAAAGAATTCATCTCTTTCCTTTGTTACCAAGAAACGTTCCCTTTTTTCCAGGGTGTCTAGGATCCTGGAAATCCTAGTAAACCTGGAAGCGTCCTTGAGTTTGTTTACCTTTATATACCTGGAAAATTCTTTGCATTTTTCTCAGGGACCGTTTATAAACTACGTTAACTAATTCAAGGGGGAGAAGTACGATACTTATTTAGTACATTTCCTGATGATGCATTTAAAATTAATTCACAGAAGAAAGAGACTGGGGATTCGCCGAGTTTTTACTGATTGAGTTTCTACTGACTGAGGTTCTTCTCATTGAGTTTCCACTTTAGCATGTAGAGGTATCCAGCAGGTGCTGAAAGTAGGCAGTTGCGATCTTTGTTAAGTTAGCAGTTCTCGCTACTGGCTTATCTTCGCTTCGTTTACAGCTCACCATTAACTCGCCTCCGACTTGCTAACAACTCTCCTTCGATTCGCTTCTGGCTCGTACAGCAAATTTCAATTTCGTTTGGAGCTGCCTAGTTTCTGCAAGTGTAGCACAATATACTACTTGTCCAAGTTAATACAAAAAATAAAGCTTCGCCCATCGGTATGCAGACATCTTGAATTTTCTCCACGGGGTAGCGAGGTCAAAGAAACTGAGTTTACCGCCGAGGAGTTAAGTCATATGAAAATTGTACACATGCGCAGCGTTTTGTGCGTGATTCCTATTTATTTTAGAGGCTGAGAGGCGGGGCAGCTGTGACTTGCGGTGCCGTTACTAAACTACTTCTGCTTCTGCCGGATTCGAAGTCTGAAACGAACATTTTTTTCAGAGAACAATTTGCAATCACACGGGATCGGATTTTTGTTTTGTTTTTATTATAAATTTAAATTCACCTCATTTTTCATATATCGCACTACCAAATGTAAGATGAGGTAACTTTGAAGGCTCATTTACACTACTTTTAAGAGAACTCTCTTTATCACACTCTAACATGTGACAATAGCATAAGTTTATCTCATTCTGGATATGCTGCAGATATTTTCCTCGGAAGGTTTCTGGAATTCAGCAGAAAATTTAAAGGAAACTTCTTCGCAAGCTCAGGCTTCAATTTGCATGCAGGCGGTCACGATTTGTTCGCTACGTCCCGGCCTTATTGGTTTGAATGTCCTGTCGCTTATGACTAGCCTAAGATTTGGAAATTATACTACGCAAAGTATAAATTTCATTTCGAGGTCACTAATTCGCACTGTTAATTGAGAGGAAAATAAAAGTCAGGTAATTATTATTAGAACTTACTTGCTTATCAACACCTGTTTCATCCAATCAACGTCAGAGATAATCATCTGGACAGGTGGAATAAGAAAAAACAGACTGATGATGGTGAATTTTCCCTAGGCTTTTAAAATGAATCTGTAAGGCTCATTTTTGCTTCAGCTCAAAACAAAATCGACTTATGTATACTTTTAAGGATCCGCGTTTTATTGTGAAGACCGCCTCACGCCGAAATATAACGTGGAGATCACCCTACCCTAAGGATCTCCAGAAGGCAGTATTTGACTGCAAAGACTGCCAATGGCAGTCTAGAGACTGGGTCAAAAAGGGACTAATAAATCCTGTCGTTCGACTGGTCCCTAATCCTTTACGGTAAATTAAATTTTGTTTAGAAAAAGAA
>JAUELO010007431.1:0-11660 GCA_032357855.1 Amphibolips quercusostensackenii
TCGAAGAACACTTAATTAATCCTCAACAAGAAAGTTTGTCGTAATGTAATGTTAAAAACTCTGAGAGCAACACACCAACTTACACTATGGCCACCGAACGCTATTGCACACCATGATTGGGCACAAATAGGCAATGGCTTTCAGTAGTTAGTATTAGTTGTTGTGGTTATAATCTAATCATAAATGTAATACTTCTATATTCCTTATTGCCTATACCTCACAATAAGTAGCACGTGTCGGAACATTAAAGTACGGACGATAACGTGTTTTCTTACTCTCCTAGGTTGTACTTAAGCGTTAGTGCGCACGCGCTGGAAAAAATCGCTAAAACTTGTGGGGGAATAAAATATTCAAAATGTGATAAATGGCGTGAAAATAATTTTGATTAAAAATTTACTAATTATTCTTACCATGTATATCTTATTTAATTACTCACTAATTAAGGGACTAAACGCAAATATAAAAATGTTGCTTTTTTCTATTCAAATGCAAAAAATTGATAGTGGTAACATTTGGCAACAGTAGGTAATATAAAAGTATGTTTTTCCTAAAAGTTTTTATTTTTGTGAAAAACAAGTATTTCATTGCAACATCAATGAAATTTTTAACAAGCATGTAAATAGTAAGAAATTCTAAATACGTAATGATTTATATTTATGATTCAAAGAAATCTTACGTAATTTTTGGAGCATTCGATAAAAGTGCATGGAAATTTTAAGTTGAGGTTATTGTTCTTTTCTGGATATTTTCAAAAAATAAAAAGCATGAATAATTGTCTACAAGACTTTTAAAATTTATTTAAATATGCTTATGATGGATCAGTTGAAAAAATTTTATTATTTGTTTAGTGACTGATCTGAGAAAGAAAATCAGGCAAACAAATCATTGTTTGTGCAAACTGTTTTATTCTTATCAACTTTTACAATACTGAATTCTAAAACCAAATTTTTTAAAAATAATTTTATTCTTTTTTTTTGCATCAACTAGCGCTAGGCTAGTCAATTTTGAGAATTTATCAATTTTATCAAAACTTTATTTCATTTTCCATTCTTCTGAAACTGATTGTTTAGGAAAAACGTCAGTATTGTGATAAACAAAGAAGTTGGTTATTTTGTTTTGAGACTTTAGAAAAGTCATAAAGTTCAGCCCTCAAGCGCTTTGTTTATCGAAAACATTTTAGATTAGAGAAAACTTGTAATGAGAATGTTGTTGACTAAGGTTCAGCCTTAGTTTGCTTGAAATTCGCTTGATAAACGAAGTGCTTGAAGGCTAAAATTTATGATTTTTTTGATGTCTCAGAGAAAATTACCAATTTTGTTAATTATTGGAAAATTCAAGTTTTCCTTCAACAATCAGTTTTAGAAGACTCAAACATGTAATTAAGTGTTGATGAAATTGATAAATTCTCAAAATTGACTAACCTAGCTGCAAATATTTTTTTTAAAAGAAAAAGATGCGCCTTGAAATTCTCTGCAAGTATTAGCCCGCAAAATCAAAATTCGAACGATTTTGCTACAATACTTCGTAGGACAATACTTCCCAGGCTACATCCATGCGTATCCTCTCCCGATCCGAAGAGGTTCAATTATACTCAAGAAGAAAAAAGTAGTTTATTTATTTTTGAATGTAAGTAGCCCACGGTATTTACTCCGCAAGTACGCGTATTCGCCTATATTCTTCAAAAAGACTTCGGGTGACAAAAACCTCAATCACACATTTGCTCAATTGAACGCGATGGTCGTCAAGGACTGTATGATGTAACATAAAAGGTACTATTATTTTATTATTCAAAGAAGCACCTACATGTGCGAAAATTTTATTACAAATTACGGCTTTGATTTTTCTGTCAAACAATTTGTGTCAATATTAGCAAACGATTCTTTACAAAGTGAGGCAATCGTCTATAACATCACTTGAAGGGTCGACGAAAGGCCCTCGATCTTTTGAGGAATTGCGGCATTTCTTTTCCTCACAAATGATTTATTCAAATTTTGCTGGTTACGACTAACCGATTTTAACATTTTCGAGCTGCCAATAAGGCATTTGATACGTTGCTTTCTAAAAATACATGCAAAAAATCGGCATTGTCAAAAAGACAATTTCCATTTACAAATTTTTTAGCTCGTGTCTTATTAGCAACCGCTTGTACGACGTTTAAAATCGTAAGGCATTTGGATTGTTATTAAAACAATCTCGATCTTGTATAGCGAAGAAAAAAGTTTTAAGATAACCTTAAATCAACTTGAACGTCAAAAGATACTCAGATCCTTTCGTTTTCAATAAACCAAAAAGCGAAAAAAATTTTTTAAAAGGTAATCGTGAGGCCGAGAAAACCTGTCTTTCGCTGAGATTGAAGAATGGGTTTTCCGTCTCTAATCATCAAATTACTAATATAATTTTTCAAGTATTCTGTATGCTCTTGCAATTTTAAATAAGTTACATCCTTTAATGGACAAACGAATTTTGCTTTCAAAAACATATTTATGTAATTCAAGATATCAGCCATGTTATTAAAATTAAGGCAGAATTTTGCAGTGGCAAAAGTCTCTGCAAATTTTTTTTACATTTCTGGATTAGAAATTTCTCTTTAAAAATTCAAGGATTTACTGAGGCTTTTACTTAAAATCTAGAATACTTAATTTTATTTTATTTTATTGTGTGTGTAATTTAAATGCTTCTTAGGTTATTTATTTGCGCAACGCAAGCTTTTATTTTTCTGCAATACGTATAATTGTTCTATGTACTTCTATTTAATTTTTCTGATGTTCGATGTTTTAATACATTCGAGGTCACAGAAACAATTCCAAAATAATTTCATCATATGACATAGATCTGGGAAAACGTAAATGTCCTCCTCAGTATAAGGATTCGTGGAGTTAAGCCTGGTCTAGAATCGCCGCAAATAGCTTGTTGCGGCGCTGCAAGCAAGCACCGCCTTGCAAATCACCGAGAGCGAAAAGTTGGTTTAACTTAAATTTCACCTCGCATCCGTCCCGCGTAATCTCGCCTCAAGTGTCATCGGATCAATCAGAGCGTTCTATCACATTACCACGTGCAACCACACGTATGTAGCGTCGTCGATACTAATTCGATTATTTCGAGTAATTTTGTTCTGCATTTGTCTGCATGACAGAAAAACAGTTTATTTGATACCAAGCTCTGACTGGCTGGCGCAAAAGCACGGCTCGCGACTACTGTAAACGCCTATTACCTTGCGTTGCGATGCTGCGTCGCATCGCTGGGTCTTTTGGCGTTGCAGCGAGCTATTTGCGACGATTGTAGACCAGGCTTCAGGCTTCAAGTGAGGACCGATTTTGAAATTCGCTCTAAAGTCTTCGCACATTGCAAAATAAGTTGATGACCCGTCAAAAGTAATATAGTAAACAGTATAATCATTACCGTGCAATAATTCTAACGCGGTCCTTAACAAATCTGCCTGCGACTCATCGCTTGAATTTTTGATTAGAAAACATCCTATTGCACATTTTTAATTTTTCTTTAAACAGGCAACCACGAAAACTCGAGCATGATTTGCTTCTGTTAAATTGTCATTTCCGCAAAGCTGATTTTTTCCCGTGTGCTAAACGTTAACAAAATCTACTCAACCGTAATATTGGCCGCTATTCTTATCAAACATGACCTTTTGTTTTATTGACATATCGTCAATAACTAAATTTAATACGATCTACGGGTATCAATGGCTCTAAGAGCTTCTTTAGTGAATCTCGCTGTACCGCCAATGCTTTGATACCACTTTCTTATTGTAGATTTATCAGGAAAACAGCAATTTTACTATTTTATTTTACTATACTTATAGGCATTGGGCAAATAAAAGTGAAGAGTAACAGCAAACCTACGAATATTCTTGTCGTACGATTTGGTCAATTCCCGCTTATGCAATAATGTAAATATAAACTTCGTCTGTTCATCTGACAGAGAATTTTATTTAAAAAGTGATACGTATATCTAAGTGCATAAATAGATGTGAATTTATGCTCATTCAATTTTATACTACATTGAAAAAAGAACATCTGAATTTTTACTGTTTTTTTTTTATCAGTAAAGTAAAATGAATAGCAGATATGTTTAATACCGAAATCGAGTTTCCTGTGTCTTGAATTATGTAGTTCCTTTTTTCTACATCTTCGATCACATCTTCTACATTTTCAATACGCTTCTGCATATACCTCACACACCTCAACCATTTTTTTACTTCAAGGCTTTGCTTGCAATCCTTTTTCTTAATTATTTTCAATGGTCGACGACGTTGTCTGGGAGTAGAAAAATCATTTTCTTTAATTTCAGTCATATATTGTAGATTATGATATCGACGCTTTTTTGTGTCTAGTAGAGTTTCATTGATACTCATGAAATAATATGTTATAATAACTACAACAAAATTAGTAGAATATTTTATCGCTACAATTATATACATACCACTCGTTTCACCAGTTTACGGCGAAACATCCTTAACAGGTAAATGAACTAAAAAAACAAGATGGACATTAACTTTGAATATTACCATCGATTTTTTCCACTGCACTTTCCGTGCTAATTCGTCGAGTGGTAGACACATCTCCGCAATAAAGTATAAGTAAAAAGTAAAAAAGTAAAAAGAAAAAAAGAAAAAAAGTAAAATATTTGTAAGCTGAGAGATGAATTGTGGATCATGACATCGACTTTTTTTCGTGTTTGTTGAAGAATTACTGATACCTATTAAATAATATTTTATAATATTTCACGATACCACGATTCAGAAATTTAACTTGTTGATATTGACCTATATTCAATAGATAACTTGAAGGTGTGAGAAATTAAATAAAAACGAGATGAGTATTGACTTTTAGCGATAAACTATTGATTTTTTCTCCACACTTTACGTGCTCATTCTTTCAGAAGTAGAAAAATCATACTCCGTAACTTCAGAGGTGAATCGCGGGTCATGAATTGACGCTTATTCGTGTTCTTTAGAGTTTCATTGATACCTATTGAAAAATATTTCATGGTATGTACAACAGAAGAAGTAGAATATTTTATCACTAAACTAATATATTTACCACTCGTTTCATTATTCTACGACGAAACATCCTTAATACGTGAAGAATGCGAATCACCAAAAATACGCTTGATACCACGATTTGTAACTTCAATTGGTTGATATTGACCTGTGATAATAAAATTTAATAGATAAATTGCAGGCGCGAAAATTTTAATGAAGAGCCTAAAAAAATTGTCATTTCCACAGGAAATAATTGTAGAAAAAAATGGACTTGAGAAATTTGAAAAACAGTAATGCATTACTAGCTCACCAAATAACTTTTAACGTAGAATATTTTTTGAAGTGGTCTTGTTGAACGCAGCAGTTTAATAAGTATTCTCTAAATACTTTAAATTTATTGAATAAACAAATGTTTTTCTCATAAAAAGCATTTATTATTTTAGAAAAATACAACATTAATAATTTTTTGGACTTGTCATCTTTGGGACATATAAAAGTACTGATTCACTCAATATGAAGTATTGTGAAACGCTTAAAATGTTATAAAGAAAACATTCAGCTTGAACAAAATACATTTTTGGCATTTTTGGAATACACAGAAATACTAATTTACTTGAACATAAATAAAATTAATCCTAGACTAAATAATCTCTGGGCTGCATTTCTAATGAAATCAAGAATCTCGTCAACAAATTTGCTAAAATAAGCTTGTCTTCATGGGAAAATTCAAAGCACCTTTGAGGTCGGCCCAAAGTTTGCAAATATACCGGTAAGCAGATATCGTAATCTAAGTAGTGTGTCAGTCGTTTGTATTGACACTTTATTTCTTAATTTACCCTTGATTATAGTCAGGATAGAGAAAGTTTTTTTGACTGAGGCATTTGAAAAAATGGTAAACTAAAATTAAAAAGGGTCACTTTTGAGATGTGCTTGAATCTCGGAACCCTCTCCTCCATCCCCTGAGCATGGATGATCTTTAAATCAGAAATTGCACAAATCTTCCTTACAAGCTCTTCCTTATTCTCGTGAAATTACTATTCTTTGCAAACTAAGTGAAACAGTTTGTTATATCTTGAAGAACTTTCAGCGGATTCACTAAATCCGACTGAAACAGTTTATTCAAACAGATTGCCCAGTTCAAGGAATTTCGCATATCTGCGTTGTATAAATCGGTATGCATTAAAATAAATTGCTAACAAGTTCCACTGATTCTAAATCGGCTCTACTGCATCTAATCGGGCTAGCTAATGGGTTCCAGATAACTTCACGTTTTCTTTGGATTTAAATGCGCAATAACTTCATGTAACTGCGCGTTATTATTATTGCTGTCCGTGCTTCTAGAAAACCAAAAGTGTTTTTTTTACTGAGAAGCCAGATTTTTTGGCAAAACTTTACTCTAGCATTTAGCATTTAGGTGTGAAGAATGCAAAAGGCATTTTATTGCAACAAGATGAGACATAATATTAGTCAGTCTGAGAGATACAGAATTGTTCTCGTTAGCTATCGCATTGGCTCTATCAATTCTCATTCCAAGAAAATTAGTAAATTTTTTATTGTCGCTTTCAATTTGTTTTTTAATACTATTTTTTATGTGATATGCCCTCCTGCATTCTAATTTCAATGAACGATAAAAAGTAGTGTGTATTTTATGGCGACTTTAAAATATCGAAGCATGATACACATTACGTTTCTTAAGTCTACCGTAGTTGTATCATCAATAACAAGAGAGTCACGGGAGTTCCTTATATCTTTAATTAATTTGTCAAAGAGGCATAGCGAAAGAACGCTAAGAAATAAGTTAGTACATTTAGTACGATGCAGCTTTATTTCAAAAAGCGTTTCTAAACTGCGAGCTCATTGTGAGATAACCTTATCTAGGTAACTAAATGTTCGCGTGCTGCAGTTTTCAGCTATAAAGGCAGCAATCTTCAGCCCTGCTTTTTCTCTATTTCTGGTAATTGATTTTTTGGAAAAATAAGTCATTTTTGAAGTAATATTGCAGATTTTTCCATGATTTAAGTTCAAGGAAATTATTTTAACCAATCTAAAAAGAAGAAAAGTATAAAATAAATGTATACGGTAGACAAGCTATGACAGTTCTAAAATACTACTGCGAGGTTCCAGTTGCCACCAACAGATGGCGACACCGGTGAGTTACCTAAGGTAATAATTAAACTGTCAGTAAGGTAAATCCCATGAGCAGATTCTTAGCTTTGCCAATAAGGATGGTCCCTGTTTTACCGACTAAACCCACAAGAAATTTTCATATTGGTAGCGGAAATCAGGGATTCCCTAAGTTCTGAAACTTTCTAGAAATTTGTTTTCTAGGAGTTTTGATCTATGTTTTCGATCTAAGATTCTTATTTGTTAAACTTTCTTTATCACCTAATTTGTTGAACAGTGATCTAAATATCTGGGAAACTGAAACAAATTCGTGGCTCGCATAACGAGGTGAGTCTCTACAATACCTACTGCAACAATACCTACTGAAAATCTAGACTTGATCTCTGACGATTTTCTATCCATCGAAATTTCTAAAAGATTTGAACATGAGAAGCTCTTGCTTATGAAGTTTTTTATGTCGTTTAACTTTCTAAAAGATCAATAGAAATTTGATGGAATCTCTAACAGCTTTTTAGAAAAGATCAATTGATATTGTTAACTTCCACCTATAATAGTGCATATTTAAAATTCAACGTGTAGAGCCTTCCAAAAATGTTGACCTGACCCCTAACGATTTTCTATACATATTAAAGTTTCCAGAAGGTCTGACGTATGCTGTATGGTCTAGATACGTCTTTTTTACTTCTAGAGAGGACAACGCAGTTTACCATAACGATCGCTCGCTTTTATCACCGTTAATTTATTTAGATTCCAAAAAGATTGACTAAAATTTCTGTATAATTTGTTGCACGCGGGGCTCTAGTCTGCATCAAATTTCTAGAACTATTAATATTTGAACTCTTCCTAAATTTCAGAGAGATCGATTGATCCAAAAATGTAGGTGGATACAAGTTCTCTCTATCAAACTTTCTAAAAGCATGGATATTGGATAAAACTTCACCTAAATCCGAGGAAAAACAATTAAAGTTTGTAGATATCTCGATACAGAAAATCTCGGAAGCAATAGCCCCTTATAGAAACTTCGATGGCTCTTTCTCGGAAATAGGTGAAGATAACAGACAACAGGGCTTCACAGTATGTACAGGTTGTCCCAGACTTAAGCGTCCGGATTTATAGGACTGTATGAAAATTATAAAAAATAAATTAAAAATTTTTTTCCCAAAAATCATTTAAAGTATAAAGCGTCTTGCATGCGTAAGCAAGAGTCTAACGTAGTGTACCAACTGTCGCAAACCCCTCCTCGGCGCTTGTCTCATTAACAGTGCGTTCGAGTTCCGCTCACGTATACATATCTTTTTATAACGCGTCCGTGATCGGTCTTCACTAAATACCTTATAACTCAAAAACTAAAACTTTCACTGATTATAGGAAAATGAATTTTTGATTGATTTTTCTTATTTTTATACGGTTATGTAAGTTTGGAAACTTGAGTCTAGGACACTCTGTATAAGGCTGTGGAGTTGAGTTCTACGACATTTAGGGTTGTGCAGCAGGCTTCAATGAAACATATGCATGTGCATAACAGTTTGACGGTTTACAAGGTAGCGCAGTACACTTCTGCTGAACGTAGAGCTAAACAGTGCACTTCTATAATACATAGGGATGCGCAATAGACGTGTAAGGCATATATGGATGTGCACTAGAGTTTTGTGGTGAATAGGGCTGCAGAGTACACTTCTGCTTATTGCAAAGCTGCGCAGTGCACTTCTGCGACACATAGGGATGCGCAATAGACTCATGAGACACATATAGATGCACACTACAGTTTGGTAGTACATAAAGCTGCGCAGTACTCTTATTCTAAACGTATAGCTGTGCAGTGCACTTCTCTGCTACATTTGAATGCACAATAGACTTATAAGACACACTTTCATGTGCACTACACTTTTGTAGTATATAGGGCTACGCAGTACACTTCTGCAATACAAACAGCTGTGCGTTACACTTATGCGATAGATAAGGAAGCGCAGTAGGCTTTTCAAGGCACAAATCAATGCAAACTACAGTTTTGTGGTACATAGGGCTGCGCAGTAAAGTTCAGCAGCACATGACTGCGCAGTACACTTTAACAATACTTATGTATGCGCAGTAGACTTCTATGGTACATTTAAATGCGCATAACAGTTTTTTAGTACCTAAGGATGCGCAGTACCCAGAAGATATATAAAGATCTTCGAAGTGTATTTCTATGTTATATAAGACTGTGCAGTAAATTTGTACAGCATACGCAGCTGCGAGATACTAGAAAAGCTATCTCACCATGCACTCACTGATATCAATCTGTTCAAGTATGCTTGAGCTCTAAAGATTCCAAGTTTTCGTGGAGTGTTTAGACGCAATTAACTAACAGTAAAGGGACCCCGAAAAATTTAATTAGCTAATGTTAATCTTAATAAGAGTCACGGCTTCGGTATGCACTAGGTAGAGTTATAAAAAGGCCAGTTGCAATGTCCTGTACTTTGACAGTTTCGGTAATCTTCGTCCACCATCGGATGTCGCAGATACCTAGGCCTTGGTAGCATAATGAAGTACAATCATGACATTTATCAGAATTATAATAGTGTTGAATGTGGATATTTGCGCCTAAAATTTTTTTTCTAGATCTGCATATCAAATATGAATTCTGTCTATATAAATGTGAGTGATGAACAAACTAGATTCAGTACAAAGAAAAACACCAGCATGATTGAATTACAATTAACATTAAGCCAGAAAATAACACATTGCTCAGCGAGTAAAGAGTGATCGCAAAGTAAACTTTTAACCTTACAATTCTATTAGACGTGTTAATTAACAGGGTTAACTTTTCATCCATAAAAAGTTCATCGTGCACGTACAAGGCTTCAAGGAGCCTAGCAACTAGTTCGTGTTTGAAGAGTTAGCTATCATTCCTATCCAAGAAGGCGCTTAACCTGTGGTTTACCTGTTTGAACCACCCTACTACTAGGACTTAATAGGCTTAATAGAAGAGTGAAAATTTATGCTTGACGCGCAATTACCATGATTTGAAATGGACTTCTGGTGACATAATCCATAAAGAAGTGAGACTCTTAATTTAAGATACACTAAGTGGTGCTCATGCATTCTATGTGAAAGAATTGAAAGAAAAATGGTTCAACCAGTTTCTGCAAAACGTTAATAATCTGGAAGATCTGGGCTGTACATCGCTAAAAAAAATTGTACTGTGCAGTTTGACCAAGATGCAATTATCACTTTCAATACTGAAATGATATTTGTTCAGTTTGAAATGCTGTTGCTCTCAAGACCTGGTTCTTGTCTCCTCGGGATAAGCTGACTACCAGGGATTACTCTGAAAGCAGAGCTAATGACAATACAACTAAAAGTATTGATACTACGGATACTTCCTCAAGCAGCACAAAGGTCAAAGTTTTTCATAACCGTTTTCAATTCATGTACAAACAATGTTTGCCTTTACTTCGTTCCAGGCTAAGATTTTTTTTTGTAAAATTAGGCTTAGCCTTTTTACTTGGAAAAACCAAACGTTATTTGACAGTTGAGTTGATATCAAATTTCAGCGCAGTACACATACATCGCTGGGTAGCATTTTCGAATTTTGCGCGCACTTTTTTTTGGAACATTAGATATTATAGTGAGTTGAATTTAAAATATGTACCATTGTAGGGAGAAATTGATAAAATTGAATGATGTTTTTTAAAAAGCCGTTAGAGATTAAATCAAAATTCTATTGATCTTTTATAAAGTTAAACGACATAGAAAATCTCATGAACAAGAGGTTCTCGTGTTTAAATCTTCTAGAAATTTTAATGTATAAAAAATCGTCAGAGATCACGTTCAGATTTTCAGAAGGTTTGATTATTTTCTCTAAGCCTAAAAATCCTCAGAATTAAATCCTTGCTTGATATTACAGAAAACTACCTCGGTAAGCGAACCACGAATTCGTTACAGCTTTCCAGAAGTTTTAATAACTGTTTAACAAATAAGGTAATCTGGAAAGTTTCACGTATGAAAGTTTAAGATCGCAAACATCGATAAAAACCTTTAAAAAACAAATTTCTAGAAAGTTCCAGAACTTGGGGAAACCCTGATTTCCGCTACCAACATAAAAATTGCTTATGGGTTTGTTTAGTAAAACAGGGACCATCCTTATTGGCCAAACCAAAAATCTGTGCCAGGGATCTCCCTTATTGACAGTTTAATTATCGACTTGGTAACTGATTGCTGGCGCCATCTGTCGGTAGCAGCTGGAACTACGTAGTTATGTTTAAGAACTGTTATAGTTTAACTACTGTATACTAAATGCTAAAAAATTACGAAAAATTATATTTTCTATATAGTGTTTTTTTTAAACAACAAAATAATAGCATATTTCTTTGGCTTAGGTTCAAGAAATTTACGTTCCGGCAATGTGTAGTCCTTTTGTATTTGTTGACTAGTCACTTATTTATAGTCAGAAAGTTTTTAATACATAGCATAATTATCAGTTATATTGATTCCGTAAGAAAGTTTAAGTTGAACTCTAACGTCGCAATTTACTTTTTGTTTTTTTACAAATATA
>JAUELO010007456.1:0-11658 GCA_032357855.1 Amphibolips quercusostensackenii
TTTATAACCTAAAATATCTCAATCGCTTTGAAATCCCTTCAAATTATTGAATTCAATTAAAAATTTCTAGGAATCTTCTAAGATTTCTCAAAATGTTTTAAATCTTTTGAAATTTTACAAAACACCTCACTTCTCGTGAATGAATTAGTTGCAATCTACTAAAATATTTATTAATACCCTGAAATTCTATTATGATATTTTCCGAAATCCTGGAAAATGTATTAAATACATTGAGAGCTATAAAATCCCTGTGCAATCATTGAAATCCTTAGAAATCTTATAAAAAAATCCTATGAAATATTTTAAAATATCTTAAAACCCTAAAGGGGTTGGAAAATCAATCCATACCTTCCGAAATTTTAGAAAATTCTTCATCCTAAAATATTTCAAGGGCTTTGATATTTTAAAGTTTTACTGCTTGGAAGCCACTTTGAATTATAATTACCATTTTTTATTATGCATTTTATGTATTAATTCATTTTTATTTGTCGCAAGTTTGCATGCAGTTATGTATAGGCCTCCAGCTTAACTCACCCAACCATTTGAAAAACAAAAACAACTAGGTGACGCCACGTGAGTCCCGCCAAAGTTACTTGGGAGCTCTATTCCAAGACGGTCTAGGCAACTGCAATAAATACCAACCTTTACCAACCCCCGGCTTGTAACTGCAACAAAGAATGCTGTTGGTGAAATCTAACCACGAGTTCTTGGTTGCGACAGCGAACTAGTTTTCTGCTACAGGCAACTATTTTTTTTGTGTTGGACTAGGTTCAGCTATTTGACCTAACTATCGAGCTTTTTGCAAATTTTAAGTCTTGAAAGCATTTATATTTACGAAGCAGCGACAATCTGTTACAACTGCAAAAGTGATTTCTATCAAAAAAAGGTCTTAGTCTTTCTAAAGCCCATTCAATAGTTCTACTAATCGCATAAACCATATAAAACGGGCTACTTCCTTCCTTTGATCGTAGAAGAATTGCCACTATTCCCTTACTCGACGCATCTGTATAGAGCTCTGGTTTAAAAGCTTTAGGGTTGTACAACCTCAATACCGGTTTTTCTATGAGTTTCTTTTTAGGTATTAAACAATCTTTTTCGCACTCTTTAGTCCACTTGAATCGAACGGTCCCTTTTAACGAATTCGTTATTGGTAACGTTATATTCTCGAATTTCAGTATGAAGCGTCGAAATAAACTAGCGAGACCTATAAATCAACTAACATGTTTTGATTTAGGACGCGGAAGCTCTTCGATAGCTTTAACCTTTCTTTTTTTCAGATGAATTGCTCTCTTTCTCACCTATTACACAACCTAAATATTCTACTTTTTTTATTACAAATCTACACTTTTTTAGGTTCCAAGGAAGCGTCTTTTAACAAAGATACAATAAATTTAACATTTTTCATTAACTGTTGCCATGATTTTGCAAAAGTGCGTGTGTCATCAAAAAAAGTGAAAGCTCTTCTCCTCGCATTGCATAACACTCGATCCATAAGCTTTTCAAAATATTTTGGGGCACCTGACAACCAAAACATTGCTCGTTCAAATTTCTATTTTGATTCTCAGTTATAAAAGCGGTGTCATTTCTCGAATCATCAATTAACGGTTCTTGTGAATATTCCCATGCCTAATCTAAGATTATAAAATATTTAGCCCCATTCAAATTGTCAAGCAAATCATTAAAATTTGGAATTAGAAAAATAACTGTACAGCAAAAAAAGAATCTTAAAAATTGGTCACTTTTGGATTAAATTTTAATCTAGCAGCAAGACAACACTCTTACCGTAAGGTTGACATCGACTGGCACAGCTGTAAAGAGTGGAGCGCTCTTGCTGCTAGTGAGAATGAATTATATGGCCGGAGAGCCTACTTTATCTGATGCAGCAGTCGACCACCTTTCCGACAGTTGGACGGGTCAAGTCGTGCGATAGTCAGTGCGACACGCTCTTACGGTAAGAGTGAAATCCACTCTTGCTGCCAGACGATTCCGATTAATCTTGCAGTCAGTCTGCAGAGTGCTCTGATTTTTTCATCAACTGGCTGCAAGGTTAAAATAGTCTTGCGGAAAGATTTGTTTTTGCTGTGTAGTTTAGTTACTTCAATAAGTTTTCTATAATTCACTAATATACCTTTTTTGCCTGTATTCATTAACATTATTCTCTAAAGCTTATCGATCATTTGCGTTTAACCTATACGATTTCAATTGTACCATTTGCCTTTGACTTACTGAATTCTATTTTTAGCAACAAATTTCGTAAATTTCAGTTATTTTAGTATCCAATATATGTCGGAATTTTCCGAATACTTCTAATAGTGTACGTTTATTTATTTCGGATTATATACTTTTATATTCGGACTGCACATATGTTTAATACTTGCAAAATTTTGTAACACAATTAACACTATTTTTTATCTCTAAAGTGAGTCCGAGACAGACAAATGTTCCTCAATTTGGATTTATCAATTTTTTTAAATTTCAGATCGAAATTAGACACAAAATTAAGTTCTTCTTTTTTAGAGGTACAGATTGACCCAGCTTTTCGTAAAAAAATCGTGAATACTTTACCTTTAAGATGCTATTTGTCAAAATGACTATTGTATACGCTCCCTCTTTACTTCATAATTTTTTCAGTGAAGAGCGTCACCAAGCAAGACCGTAGCTTGCGTAATGTATTTAAGCCCCAAGAAAACTTCATAACTGTCGTAATTCGTTCTTTCATTTTTTTTCTGTGACTGAAATTACCTCTACGACTTTAGATTTTATATTTTAAAAATTCGAGGCATTTTTCTTTGAATCTTCTTACAGAAAATTTTAATTAGAAAATTTGTTTAAATTCATAATTTGAACATGAATTTTTATGAAAAAAATTAAAAGCTTATGAAAATAATTATTTTAACAACAGTTTTTCTAATTAATTTTATTTACTTTCGCTTCTTACTAACTCATAAAAAATGGTTTAATTTTAATCAATCACGACTTATTTATTCAGGAAAAACGTTCCGTACACAAATGAATTTTCAACCAAATAATGAAATTTTCAAACCACAAAGATTAAACTTAAACCACAAGCAGTTGCATTTTTAAAAGAACAGATAAATCTTCACGACAAAAGGATGAATTTTTTGGAATTCTGTTGAATTTTTAACGCAGAAATTTTCTATTTGAAATTATTATTTATTATTATTATTATATTATATATCAAAAAAATAGGTAAGTTTTCAATAAAATAATTAAACTTTCAACAAAATAGTTTCATTTTTAATGCATAGCCTAATATTTAACCCCGTGTTTGAATTTTTAACCTACAAAGATTAATTTTCAATAAAGAAGATAATTATATTATCAACCAAACTGTTGAATCTTAAACCGAATTTTTGAATTCTTGAACGAAAATATTTTACAAGATTTTAAGATCTCAAAAGATTTTAAACATTTTTAAAAGATTTTCAAATATTTTACAAAAATTGAGAGATTTCACAGAAATTTCTATATATTCTCAAAGATTGCAAAAATTTTAAAGGATTAACAATATTACCCAATGATTTCCAAGATTTCAAAATAGTTTCAATTATTTTAATAGATTACAATGATTTTGAAAACTTTAGAAAGTTTTTAAAAATTTTACAAAGTTTTCACAAATATTTTAAGGATTTTACAAAGTTTCAAACACATTAAAAGATTTTGCAAAGATTTCTAAGATTTAAAAATTTCGTTGATTTCAAAATGATTTCAAAAATTTCCAAATATTTTACAATGATTTCAGGTATTTTAAAAAATTTTTTAAATTCCGAAAGATTTCACAATGATTTTAGAGATTCCAAAAATTATCAAAGATTTCAAATGATTTCAAAAGATGTCAAAAGTTTTTAAAGATTTCAAAGAGTTTGAAAATTTTTTTTTAAATTGCAAACGATTTTTTTAATATTTTATAAAATTTCAAAGATTTCAGACAGATTTCAGAGATTCACAAAAATGTTAAGGATTTTAAAAGATTAAAAATATTTCAAAAGATATCAAAGATTCTGAAGATTTCATACAGATTTTCAAGATTTTACAATAATTTTAATGATTCCAAACGATTTCAATAATTTCAAAAGAATTTTAATAATTTCACAAGTATTTCAAGTATTTCACAAAAATTTCAAAGATTTCACAAGAATTTGAAAGGATTTCACAAACGTTTCAAATAAAAAAATTGAAAATCTTTTACAAGTATTTCGATGATTTTACAAAAATTTAAAAGATTGGAAAATACTTAACAGTGATTACCAAGATTGAGAAATATTTTTTATTAATTTCGAAGAATTCAACTTTAACTTAAAAACATCTGAAAGATTTCAAAGATCTTAAAGGATTTCGCAAAGATTCTCAAGGATTTCTTAAGATTTCAAAACATTTTACAAACCTTTTACAAACATTTCACAAAGATGTCGATAATTTTACAAACATTTCTAAGATTTCACAAAGATTCCGAAGACTACGAAATTTCGATGATTTCAGCAATATTGTAAAATAATATTAAATATTTTCAAAAATTTCAAAGATTCCAAAGATTTTAAAGATTTCAAGGCTTTCAATAAATTTCACAGTTTTCACAAAACTTCAAAAGATTTTTAAAAAATTCAAAAGATTCAACAAAGATTTCAATTTTCACAAGGTTTCATCAAATTAAATTTTTTTGATGATTTCACAAAGATTTCAAAGATTTTAAAAGATATCACAATGGTTTTAAGAATTTCAAAACATTTAAAAGATTCCAAAGATGCTTCAGATTTCAAGGATTGTTTAGACATTTCAAAGATTTTACAATGATTTCAAAAATTTCAAAAGATTTTAAAGATTTCAAAAGGATTTTAAAGATTTTAATGATTTCACTTTTCAATGATTTTAACAAAATTTCAATAATGTCACAAGGATTTCAAAAACATTAGAAAGATTTCAAATATCTTAAATATTACGCAAAGATTTTAAATGATCTCCAATGATTTTAAAGCATTTTACAAATTTTTAACAAAGGTTTAAAAGATTTTACCAAAATTTTAATAATTTCATACAGATTTTAATAATTTCACAAAGATTTCTAAGATTCCACAAAGGTTTTAAAGATTAAATAATGTTAATGATTTGAAAAATATTTAACAATGATATGAAATAATTCAAAAGATTTTCAAAGATTTTAAGATTTCTAAAGATTTTAAAGATTTCAAAATCACTCAAAAACTTTAGGAGGATTTCAAAGATTCCAAAAGATTTGAAAATGATTCAGAAAATTCAGAAAGATTTCAAAGATATCAAAAGATTTTAAAGATTTGAAAAGAGTTCATAAAATTTCAAAGATATCAGAAAGGTATAAAAGATTCGAATGATTTTACAACAATTCCAATGATTTCAAACAAATTTCAATACTTTCACAAGGGTTTCAAAAAATTGACGAAAATTTCAAAGATTTAACAAAAATTTCCAAAAATGTCTAAGATTTCAGAAATAATTTCGATGATTTCAGAATAATTCCAAAAGATTTCACAAGAATTTCAACCATTCCGTTAGAATTTTATGAAGATTTCACAAGAATTTCAATAAAATTTCGACCATTTTACAAAGATTTAAAAAGATTTCACAATGGCTTCAAGGTTTTTAAAAGATAAAAAAATTCTAAAAAATATCAATGATTTCAACGATTTCATACAAATTTCAAATATTTCACAATCATTCCAAAGATTCCAAATGATTGTAAAGATCAAGGATTTCAAACATTACGAATATTTCACAATGACTTTACGAAAATTTTGACCATTTCAAAAAGATTTCAAAGATTTAAAAAAATTGCAAATATTTCACAATGATTTCCAAGACTTTAAAATATTTTTAATTATTTTTGCAGATTTTAAAGATTTTAAAAACATCAGAAAGATTTCAAAGATCCTTAATATTTCGCAAAGATTTCAAATGATTGCCAAAGATTTCAATGCATTTTACAGACCTTCCACAAAAATTTCTCAAAGGTTAAAAAGATTTAACATAGATTTTAATAATTTTATAAAAATTTAAATAATTTCACAAAGATTTCTAAGATTCCACAAAGGTTTCAAAAATTAAAAAATATTGATGATTTTAAAAATATTTCACAATGACATCAAATATTTAAAAAAATTTTAAGGATTCCAAAGATTTTGAAGATCTCAAAGCTTCCAAAATACTTCAAAGATTTCTTGCAGATTTCAAAGTTTCCAAAAGATTTCAAAGATTTTAAAAATTTCAAAAGATTTTGAAAGCATTTAAAAACTTCAGAAGGATTTCAAAGATATCAAAAGATTTTTCAAAAATTTTTAATTATTTGAAACGATTTTCAAATACTTTACAAAAATTTTTAAGATTTTAAAAGATTACACAGTGGTTTTAAGAAGCTTAAAAGATTTGAATCTTATGAAAAGAAATCAAAGATTTTAAGGATTTCATACGGGTTCCAAATATTTCACAAATATTTCAAAAGATTTCTAAGATTTCAGAAAAATTTCGATAATTTTCCAAAGATTTCGGAAGATTTCACAAGGATTTCATAGAAATTTTACAGAAATTTCGATCATTTTACAAAGATTTTGAAATATTAAAAATATTCATAAAGAATTTCGATGATTTAACATAGATTTATATGCTTCGAAAATATTTCACAATGATTTCCAAGATTTCAAAATATTTTTATTTATTTTAAGAGATTTCAAAGATTACAAAAACATCAGAAAAATCTTAAAGATCTAAGAAGATTTTGCAAAAATTTCAAATTATTTACAAAGATTTCAAAACTTTTTACAAACCTTTCACAAATGTTTCAAAAATTTTAAATAATTTCACAAAGATTTCTAAGATTTCACGAAGGTTAGGAAGATAAAAAAAATTTCAAGGATTTTAAAAATATATCACAGTGATAACAAATATTTCAAAACATTAAAAAATTTTTTAAGATTTTAAAGATTTCAAAGCTTTCCAAAATTTGCAAAGACTTCGTACACATTTTAAAGGTTCCTAAAGATTTCAAAAATTTCAGATATATTTTAAATGTATCAAAAGATTTCTTAAAGATTTTAATGATTTGATAGGACTTTAAAATATTTAAGAAAAATGTCTACGATTTTAAAAGAAATAAAAAATTTTTCAAAAATTTAATTGATTAGAATGATTTCACCATATTTGAATAATATCAAAAGGATGTCAAATTTTTCACAAAAATCCTAAGTCTTTTACTAAAATTTCAATACATTGTATAAAGACTTCTACGATTTCAGAAAAACGTCGATAATTATAGAAAGATTTTAAAGATCCCAAAACATTTGAAAGATTTCATAACATTTGTGAAGATTGCATAGATCTCGCAAAGATTTCAAAAGAGTTTAAAAACTCCAAGAAGATTTCAAAGATATCAAAAGATATTAAACAAGTTGGAAAGACTTTATAATAAATAAAAAAATTTTTTAATATTTTGAAAGAATTAAAAAATTTCACAAAAATTTCAATGACTTGAATGATTTTAAAAAAATTTAGTGATTTTAAAAAGATTTCAAATCTTTTCAAAAAATATTAAAACATTTTACAAAGATTTAAGTTTTCAAGAAAACTTCTGTTCATCTCGTTTGGTTAAATATGCAACTATTTTACCAATAAGCTATCTTTTTTGGTAAAAAATTCCACTGCATAGTTGAAAGTTAAACTGATTTTTTTTTAATTAATTTTTTTGTTAAAAATTCATCCGTCTTTTTGAAAATGTAATAATTCTGTTATTATAAAATGAATATTCTTGGTTAGAAAATCATCTTTTTGGTTAGACCTGCAACTTTTTGGTTGAAAATCACTTTGGCTTGTTTCAGGATTCAACTGTTTTGATGGAAAGACTAATTTTTTTAATTGAATTAAACTGTTTTTTATTTTTAATTAAAGCCCTTTTTGGAAGAAGTATTAATTTTTAACATTTTTTATTGACAATTCATCTTTATTGGTTAAAAATTCAACTACTTTATTAAAAATTTATTTTGTTTTAGTTGAAGATTCATCATTTAAGTTGGAAGTGCATATTATCAAGTTGAAAATTAAACAATTTTGTAAAAAATCCAATCATTTTTGATAAAAAATTCAACAATTTGGTTCAAAATGACCTTTTTCGTTGAAAATTTATATTTTTTGTTGAAAATTTGATTATTTGGTGAAAAATAAAAAGATTTTTATAGAAATTGAACTATTTGGAAGAAAATTGAACTATTTTCTAGAAAACTATCTTTTTCGTTAAAAAATTATATTTTTGGTTTGAAATTTCAATTTTTTTGTAGATAATTCACCTTTTTTACTTCAAAATTCAACAATTTTGTCGATGATTTATTAACTTTGTTGAAAATTTGCCTTTTTGGTAAAACATTAAGCTTTCTGGTGGATAAGTCCATCTTTTTGGTTAAGAATTCAACTGTTCTGCTAACAATTTGTTTCGTTTAATTCAACTGGTTGTCAATTTGTCTTCTGATAAAAAAGTCATCTTTCTTGGTTCAAAATGAACTTTTTTTTGTGAATTTAATTTTTATGGTTAAAAATTAAACTTTTTGGATTTGCAAATACAACTGTTTTGTAGATACATAATTTGCTTTTTTCTCTTCAAAATTCAATAACCTTGTTGGAAATTGATGTATTAATGTACTTAAACTACTTGTTTGAAACACTTTGTTACCAATTTTTTTTTAATTCACCTCTTTGGTCGAAATTTCAACTTTTTTGTTGGAAATTCGTTTTTTTTCTGGTTAAAAATTAATTTTTTATCTGGAAGTTTAACCATTTAATTTTTGGTTGGAAATTTATACTTTACAAATTAATTATTCAACTATTTGGTAAAGAATTCGTGTACTTTGATACATATTAGTCTTTTGTGTTAACAAATTAATCTTATTTCTTGAAACTTATAAAAATGTATTTTTTTCGTTTAATTTAACTGGCTTAACATCTTTCTTTAGGTAAAAAAGTCATCTTTTAACTATCTTATAAAAAATTCTTCTTTTTGTCTTGAAAATTTATCTGTTTTTCGTTGAATTTTAATCTTGTTTGTCCGGAGATTTGACCATTTGGTTGAAAATAAATCTTTTTAGTTTAAAAATGCATTTATTTGAATAAAGTCGTCTTTTTTTGGTCGAATGTAACTATTTCCTTTAAAATTCGGCCTTTGGAATGGAAAATAATTTTTTGTGGTACTAGAAATGTCACCTTTCTTGGTTAAAACTGAACTTCTTTATTGAAAAATTTAAATATCTTCGAAAAAAATCGTCTTTTTGGCTTGAAAACTTAACTATTTGAAAATTTATCTCTTGTGAAAATTTTTGAAATCTTATAAGTGTTTCATGTTGAATGCAATATGGTATTTAGATTAATTTTATTCAAAATATTTTATTTTTTATTTGTGCTATGCTACTTTTTGGAGATTTAAAAAGTGGAATTTTTAGGCACGCGTCACTAAAGCTTTATGCAGAAACCATTTTTTAATTTTCCTGAACGGAAACAGAAATTTCAGAAACTGTTTATCTAAATGGGCGTCATTTGACGTAAACAGTAGACTAACCATTTAATTAAAACCTAGATTAATAATTAATTTACGCAGCTTCTGCTAGTCACATGCGGTCCTGATGTGCCTTTTTATATTTTCATTTACGAGGCAGATAATTTGAAATCAGAAAAATAGGTTTACTGCATGATCACAATTTAATACAACTTTTTTCAGTGCATTGCCGCCCATGACCACGACTACAGTGCCTTGTCTGCCTCGGAAAGTATTTGTAATTTTTAGATACCGTTTCTGAGTATTGATAAAAATTTAATTAATTTATTGTAAAAGTTACTGAATTTCGCTTCCAGTAACCCAATTTAATAAATTTTAGTTTCTTTAGTATCCTAAATTTGTGACTCAATCCACTAATGCAAAAAAGCCTTAAAAGCTTAAAGCAAGTCAAAATTTTGCATGAATTTAATTTGCAAAGTTGAACTTTGATAAGGCTTTTGAAATTCTCTATGGAAATGTATGAATGCATGAATGCAGTACGTTTTCTTAAGCAAATTAGCGGTAGTCGTAGTTGGTTATAAGCTGAGTAATTCCGTTACAGTCAGTAATCTGCTTAATTTACCATAAGGTGGTTCAGAATGTAGTCTTTAAATGTTAGCTATATTGAACCGAAGAAATACAAACCTCTGATCCTAATCAGGGTGTCTAGCGGTCACCCTAATCAGGATCAGATGATAGGGATGGATAGTGACCCTTTTCTCTGTTTTTCTTTTTTTTCCGTCTATATGCAAACTAAGTTTATAGAATCCAATGAAAAAATTCAAGTATTTTTGATTGAAGAACAATTTTTTCTCATAAATATTCATAGTTTGGGATTAAAAGTCAAATATTTTCTTTATCATATAGCTCTTTAGCTTGAAAACTTAAGTCTTTTGTCAAAAATAAGTCTCTTTTAGTATAAAATTTATATATTTTTTTCAAATTTAACTATTTAGTTAATAATTCTGCTTTCTTGTTTAAAAATTTAATCTTTGTTAAAGATTCAACTGTCTTCTCAAAAATTCGTTTTTTTTCGCTCGAAAATTTAACTTTTCAGGAATAAAAGTAAAATATTTTCTTCAAGATTTTACTTTTGAGACTAAATTCTTTTCTTGAAAATTTCACTGTGTTCAAAAAAATTTGTTTTTTGGTTCAAAAATTCAACTTCTTGGTATTAAAGTCAAATTTTTTTCTGAAAAATTCATCTTTTGAACTTAAAAATTAGGCACCATTTTTAAAAATTTATTCCATTCCGTAAAAAATCAATCTATTTCGGTTGAAAATTCAACTTTTTTGTTAAAAGCCCGTCTTTTTTGTTTAGAACTTCCATGATTTTGGTATAAGATTTAACAATTTAGTCAAAAATAACATTTTTTTTTTGAAAATTTATCTTTTATAGCAGAAAATTCAACTACTTGGTTAAAATAGACCTTTTTAAAGATACATTTTTTGGTTGAATATTTAACTGCTTCGTTTAAATTTTGTTGTTGTTAAAAAAGTAATTTTTTATGGGAAATTCATGTTTAATTTTCGATTCAAAGTTTATATTTGTTAGTTGAAGATTCAACTATTTGATTAAAAATTTCTCTTTTTTATTTCAAAATTTATGTATTTTGTTGACGATTCCTAATTTTTTTTTTAAATTCAACTATTTCGTTGAAAGTTTCTCTTTTTTAGTTGAAAAATAAACCTTTTGGTTGGAAACTCAACTGTGTTCTCAAAAATTCGTCTCTTTGGCATAAAAATACAGCTTCTTGGGATTAAAAGTTAAATTTTTTTAAAAACATTTGAAATTTAAACTTAAAAATTGAACTTTATTTTTAAAAATCTATTTGTTATGGTAGAAAATTAATCTATTTTGGCTTATAATTCAACTATTTTGTTGAAAACCGTCTTTTTAGTTTGAAAATTCCACTATTTTGGTAGAAAGTTTCATTATTTTGTCAAAAATTACCTTTTTTTGGAAATTTAACTATTTTTTAGAAAAATCGTCTCTTCGACTTAAAAATTCAACAACTTGATTGGCATTTTTTCTTTCTTGACTGGAAAACCGGTCTTGGTTGAAGCTTTGTCTTTTTGGCTAGAAAATTCATCTATGA
>JAUELO010007464.1:0-11658 GCA_032357855.1 Amphibolips quercusostensackenii
CCGGTCGGCTAGAATCACTGTATGAAACGAAATAACCCGACATCCGATCGGCTTCAGTTGTCTTCGGAGCCTGTCGGGGCCTCACTGGTAGTTACCGCGAGTTCGCTTTCGTGCTTATTCGTGATGTAAACGCGTGTGACCTTGCGGCTTGAGAGTGATTCAACGTAATGACGCAGTTACCCAGCTAAGACGTTAAAGTACAGCGCTTTATTGCTACGCTCCTGTTTTTCCACGCTTGAGTGCACTTGATTGACAGTCAATGACCTCCACTTCTTAGCCCCGCCCCGGCTCTCACAATAGATCGCGGCGCGGCATCAATTCCTGGAATTACGGAATCCAGGTTCACGCAATCCAGGTTCAACTGTACATTTATGACACTAGATTACAGTCGTTTCATACATTTAGTGCCGCTATATTTTTCTAATGCATTTTGTCCTGCTGAACTTGCGAATTCCTTAAAAATTTTTTTCTGTGGATTGGTTTTAGAAATATGAATTTTGAAAAAAAAAATCTTTAGATGATAACTTTACTCTGTGAGCCATATGCATTGTTTGTTGTTTATTAATTAACATTTGTAATATAAATTTTCATTTTCACTAAGGTTACCTCCATAATTCAAATGTTGATTGCTTGTCTTAAAATTCTGTAGAAAGTTTCTTGTTTTTTGCGACACTCCTGATATTTCTGTAAAAAGACTAAAAAGATTTGTAAATTATTAATGCTGAAAATGTAGCAAAAAGTTTTAAAGCTTAATTTGATTATTCCATTCTATTTCGTATCAGTCCGCCGCAGCCTGTCAATGATTTTTGAAAGTGAATATCTAATCTTTTTATCATAATTAATAAGAAACCTTCAATCGTAGAAAGTTCAAAAAACCACGCGATTGTGTAACATTCTCAACTTTATTCACACAACAATAATAGGGTATTAGACCAGGAGATAGTTGCAAAAAAAACAGTGGCGATTAGTTTGTGTATATCAATTTAAGTCATGAATATTATAGATATTTCACAAGTTATGAGTAATTAATATGGAGCCGCTCGCTTGCACTAACAATATAATTAAATGATCAATTTGCAAGAAAAAATTGATGTTTTAAAATTGAAAAATTCTAAAATGAGCATGATTCGCACTAATGTGGGAAAACTAACGTTTCCACTTCAACTAAATGTACTTTCTCTATCTGAAATAAAAAAAATTTCGTGTCAGTAAGGAATGCTTTTTGAAATCCATTTTTTCCAACACACGCCTTCTGGATTAGGCAGAAATAAATTCAGATTAGGTTTTGATTGATTTCGGACAAACTCAAGTAGAGTTTGCGAATGAATGACAATCAGAAAATTTAGATGGATTACGTCGGAAATATTGTTGTGCGCAGAATACTAAAAAAATGTTTTACAATTATAAATATCATAGAGTATTATATTCACCAATGGAATAAAGGATGACCACAGTGTTCAAGACTAAAATGAAAAACCTGTCTACAACCGACTTACCTAAACAAGCACTCTAATTAGAGGTAACTCAATCTTTTACAAGTTATTGTTTCAAAGTTTTCAGATCAGCTTAGTAGTTCAAATGCTAGAAATTCGAGAAGTTGCATTTGTTGGCAAAAATCGAGTTCAAAAATTCACGTATCGTCCTAAGAAGAAAAGAAATCGCAATTTTTTTTTAATTATCAAAGTCGATAGCATTTAAGTTACTAAACCGATCTTAAAGTCTAAGCGCACAAAGTTGTGAAGGATTCAATTGCCTTTAATTTAGATTCTTGTTTGGTGAAATCAGTAAGCTATAACTCGAGATATACTAAAAAACGTCGTAACAACTCTAAAAATTAAAATATTTTATAAACACTTGAATAAAAAATTTGTTGTATCTGATTTCCGTGTTTAACGGGCCAAAATGCATAAAAAATCATATGAGGATGTAGTAGGCAGAAAAAAATTGAATTTTGTAAACTGTCAAAGAGCACGTAAGAACCTTTCAGGAAAACAGATAATTAGAAACTCAAACTAGCTTTTTCCTTCACTAATTTGTGTTGTCCCTAAGGAAAACGATAAATTAAGAATAATGGTCGATTATTGCAGGATAAGTGAAGATACCGATCAGGATGCACATGCATCTCCTATTATCGATGACATTCTCGAAAACCTATAAACATCGAAATTTTGTTCAGCCTTTGACCTAAGCCATTTGGACTGAAAAATGCACCGGCCACATTTCAACGAATGCTGGATAGTGCATTGCAAAGACTCGTAAAGAGAGAATGCTTCGTCTATATGGCCGATATAATCGTCTTCGTAGAAACTATAAAAAAACATAACGAAAACATCCTTGACATATTTCACAAATATTGTAAAACCCATTCCGCGGAAATCGAAGTTGTTGAAAATTCCAGAAAACCCAATAAAGTTATAGAAGTACAATTCTTTTTAGGCCGTGCGTGATATTACAAAATAGTGATAAAAAGTTTATCGACTCTCATCAAAGCACCTAAAAAAATTAACATAAAATAAAACAATTTTTGATAAGACATCAAACTATAATAAAAGCCTTAGACAGCCTTAGAACCTCACGATGCTCAGCACCTGTGCTTTGATACACTAACTTCAACGAAACTTTCACCTTACTAACAGATGCATTAAATGTTGGGGTCGGGGCTGTGCTTAGCAAATAATGTTACCCTTGCTGCTTTATATAGAGAACACGTAATAAAAATGAGAAAAATTATGCGAAATTTAGAAATTTGTTATCAGCTATAGTATAGGCTACAAAGAGACTTCGAAAATATTAATAAGGAAGGAAATTGATAATTCAAACCGACCTTAAAGCATTAACATTGCTTGAGAATGTAAAGGAAAATATGGCCGCAGATTGACCATCAAGACTTTTTCTAATGCAAGAATCAGATCTTCTTGAAAAATGGACACGAGACAATAAATAAGGTTTAAATACATCAATGGAAAACCACAAAAGGAGCATTACTTGACATTCAATCCACAAGCAATCATGATAAACGAGACCTAGATATGCTGCTGCCTAGAGCAGATAAAATAGAATTAAGTAACCCTCTCGTAGAATGCGTAAGCTATCAATGAAAAAAGAAACAATCAACCCACTACCTGAAATTGGACCTATCACCAAATGGAATAAATAATTATTAGAGGAATACGTGCTTTTTATAAAAAACAAAGAAAACGAAACGAAGAGCTACTCGAAAACCTAATGCAGGAAAAGAGCTGCAAAAAATAGTACAAGGGAAAACACAAATAACATTAACACTATTCAACTACCATTATATGACAAAAAAAATGTCTCACCATCTTAGGGTAAGTTACGCAATAAATATCAAAAAGACAATTTACCATTTTTTGATTCCATGTAAATAAGCCGACAATTAAACATATGGAAAAAATTCAAATGAAAGAAATTCTTAACTTTTTTGGGTTCAAATACCCTGCTAGTGACTTTCAATGTTGCTTTGTACTAAAAAGTGAAGTAACTACTATAAAGAAACAAACATTTAAAAAAAATGTCACGGATCCGTTATGGCTCAGCATTACGGCAAAAATAAAACCATCGAAAGGGCGACGACACTTGCTCTGACTGTGAGATACCCAGCGACCTCTCAGAGTATGCAGCCTTATCTTTATACGCAGAGCTACACACGGATAGACGAACCCCTCTCCCTAGCTGCTCGTGAAAACAGCAATGATAATATTGAATATAGTTGAAGTAAGTGCGCTTCAAAACAATCAAATGCGCAGGGTCCCCGACAATGGGTTAGACAATACTGCCGACTACTCTAGAAAGGGGGGGGACCGGCTTGAAGTTACCTCATGATTCCCTATCCAGCCCCTTGACCCGCTCGTCAGGGGCCCATTGTTCCAATTGAGTCGAACGCTAGCAGTACAGTCATCCTCAAGCAACAAAAATTCCTCTGGAGCAGCCGCGTTTTAAAAAGATAGGTATTAGAAAGAGAAAGGAGAGACAGTGCTAAACTAGGTAATATTAAAATTTGATCAATTTTGAATTCAGACCTACGCTATGATTCCTGAAAAAAATTGGCGCGTATTAGAAACCAGAAAATATAAATCAGAACAATAAATTAATCCTTACTCAGACAAAAAGTGCATAGACAGAGAAGGCAAATCTTCTTTTTCTATGTGTCACTGGAAGAAAATACACCAATAAGGTCAGTGTGATGCCAACTTGACACATGACAAATGTTTTTCCGCCTTCACTTTTTTCAACAATTTAAACATTCTTTTCCATTTGAATGTTCTATTTGTTAACCAAAAGGTGTATAAAATATAAATTTGTTTTCAATTTGCAACTAATTTACATTAATATTTTTCTTCTTAATGCGATTAGAGGAAAATACGCCAATAAGGGCGTTTAACGAATGATTCAATTATTGTTATTATTCATGTTTGTGTTTTAGAAATCATAGCGTAGGTCTAGATTAAAAATTGATCATTACATATTTCTGCACTGTCCTTTCTTTCGCTTTCTAATTCTCTATCTAATTTCACCTGCTGCTCCTCGCTCCATGTTTCGTATCTCATGATTTTCTGCTTGCTTCAGGAAGGCTGTAGCAGTGTAAACTGTAGATTGAGGATGACTGTACTGCCAGCGTTCGAATCGAGCGGAACAATAGGCACTTAACGAGCGGGTCAAGGGGCTGGACGGGAAACCATAAGGTAACTTCAAGCCGGGGGACCTGATGAAGGCGGAGTTAATGCGATGGACTGGCGAAATCCCAATACTTTTGGGTGGACGAGTCGACTTATTGATGACCTGCTAGAGTGGTGCGATACCAGTATGGCCTATGGAGTAGGATATTACATGGCGCGACTGCATGATCTGTGGTGCCAAAAACACCTAGAGCTCTCGCACTTCATCCTCAAATTTTGCGAAACCATGCTGAACAACTTCGAAAAAAGGCTACCTAAGTGGAGCGCCTATTCTACCGTAGTCAAAACAAGCCGACAACAGAAAAATAGAGACGACACTTAGACTAAGCACGGGCAGGCGTCTAATAAAGAAAAAGCGATATCTCAGGATCCAGAAAAACATCAACATTAATGTTTCTCTCAAGTCCAAAGATCTGGCTGAACTGAATGACGAGCTGCGTGGGAATTCCTGTAAAGAATCTGAGTTCTTGTCTTTCAATTGTAGTGTTTATACTGCAGCAAAGGCTTTGGTGGATGCAAACCATGAAATAAAACCAACGGCTGATATACATAACAATGAAAGTTTTGTAATGGAAAGTAATCGCGTGAATTCCGTAACAAAGTAGGGGTGTAATGAAGGCTGTAACAAAGGCATTATTTCCTCCGGTTTTCAAGTTCATGAGAATTGGTGTCCGTAGTGCATAGAGACCGTACAGCTGTTCCGTTCGTCTGCTTGACATATTTATATCACCATATCATACGTAATTGATAAAGTGCGTCAATTCACCATGACGAAAACACAGTGTTTCAATGAAATTAAACTCTTAATTTAGACCAGTTAGAAATCGCTGTTTGATAAAAAGAAGGAAAAATAAAATTTAATAATAATTTCATACTGAAATCTTGGACTCACTTTTTCGAGCGGCTAAAAAAGTGATATTGAGTAAGGAAGATCTAGGTATTAAGTGGGGTCCCAACCTGGCCATGATCGACAAATTTAGCTAAGAAAAAGAGAGGGAGCGAGAGACTAGTATATAATTAATTACACAAAAGCTTTATATTGAAAATTTAAGTTCGTTCAATAATGTCCTGCTAAAAGAACGCACACAATTTAGAAAATAGAAAATGATATAAAATATAATACATCACGATTTCAAAACGATAGTCATAATCTTATTTTTCACCTTCAGTTTTCTAAGGAAAGAAACCTAAGTTTTGCTTTAGGATCAAAGCAAAACACAAACATGTACTATATTTAATTACAAATATAAAACATTCAGGTGAATTTAAGTCGTTGAGTTCAACTTTGTTCATTTTGGAAAAATACCTACTGTTTTTGTGCTTTAAAAATTTTGAATTATTAGCGATTGATTTATAAATTTCAATAATTGAACGTGTAAGTTTCTTAAATATGAACAATATTTAGTTGAGGATTAAAAAATATTAATATTTGAAACGCAACAGTTATCTCCTACGGATCAGCAAATAAATGGCTGTGCAAGCTTATGAGTGTAGTTTACATAGATTTTTCAAATACTTACTGTTAGTTTTAAAATTAATAAGTTACAATTTTAACACTGTTTAACCCTGTATAGATTTTTTTCTTGTTCCCTAAAAGTCCCTAATTTTTGTGAAACAGAGCTGTCAGCGTAAGGTTTTAGATTTTCTTTTAAAAAACTTGGAAAGGAACAGGAATTTAGAAATTAAAATTCTTTGGCGTCCCTGATATAAGACATTGTATACAAAAGTTTGATATAAAATTTTATCCCGTGATAACAAAATATCAAATGACCATTTCTATTTTTCTGTACGATCATCGTTTGATATAATCTTTTTGTCAAAAAACGAAAATATTACAAAATAGAAGCATTTATTTTTAAAACTTTTTTTCTGTATATTTCAGAGACAACATTGTTTGAATTATAATGCAATTTCTTACTTTTTTAAGTAACATTTGTGGCAAGAAAGTCACTTTTGTAGATAAGTAAAGAATTGGCGACTTATTACATCTTTTTAGTAAGGGTATCTGTGAAAATAATTTTCTTTACAGCTTTCATACGTCCGGACGAAAGCCACGCCCCTCTTCTTTTTCAGTTCCTCCTTCTCTTGACAGGTCCAAACGACTCGACCGTGTCATTAACTTTTATTGCTTTCACAACTATTTTTTCTATTTCACTATCTAAATTGTATCAGCTAATTTAAGAAAAATTCTTTAGTATGTGGAAATCGCATTGAATATTGAGAAAGTTGAGATTGAAAGATGAAGCTTTCGAACATTAATTATTATTGTTGGAAATTAATATTCCAACAGAAAATTGACGTGATTTTTAAAGATTAATATTTTTTAATTATAAATACAACTACTTGGGTGAAAATTTAACTACGTACTTTTGACGCCGTAGAGTGAAAATGTTTAATACAGCTAATTAACTACTTTCATAAAATTTTTTTCTATAGACGAGGAATTTTTTCCTATCTGCATTCGGGTGGTCTCCCCCATAGAAAAATTATTTTAGGTGAATCATTATAAGCCTAAAACATTTTACCTGAAAAAATATTTGTGTGAAGGAATAAAACAGAATTTTGCTCTATTTCTAAAAACAAATGTATAGGGTATTAAAAAAAGACTAAAACCTTAGTAACCATAATACATAGACTTTTTATTATTATTCCGTTACATTACAGATTACTCATGGCATTGTAACAAGACTTTAGATCACAAGAAATTGTATACTTTCGTTGTAAATTTTTTGTAATTTAACTATTGGTATCGAGAATGGTGCTTTAAAAAATGTACTGTATAAAAATAGCAGATTTTACGTTTAGGGCCTACTGGACAATCCCTAATTTCATTTGCGGTCAATGGGGTAATCGTGCCGCTTTCTATATTTATTTTTGCCCGTACTTTATTATGATTAAGAGAACTATACGTATATATTCCAGCAAAATAATTACTACTCTCCAATATGGCAAATACGTCGCCACCAAATGTTGATAATACAATATGTTCTTGGGTCGAAATGGGCCCATGGACATTTCGTTTTACAAGCACTTTAATTAGTTCATCGGGAGGGAAAGTGTATCTTTGAAGCTTAAATACTAGGTTTGGATTCTTAAGGGGAGTAAGCCGAAATAATTCAAGCTGGTCAAGGTCATAATAACGCCCGTCAGAAAAAACAGTAAGCGTCGTAGGTGGAGCTATATGCCTGGCATGAGGAGACCTGGACCTTTCACGAAAAAGAGGCTTGGCAGGTGGAAGATCACTGGCTGGAGAATATTTCATGTCAGAAAAAAGAAATGAGGTGTTGCGTGGAACACCAGGAATTGGAGCGCCATTAGGTAAACATTCAAACTGTAAACCTAACTCTGCAAAAAGAAACAAACCATTTATTATTACATTCTCATTTTAAAAATATTTTTGTGTATTGTAAGCTCCTAGTGGCTTGAAATTTTACATAGAATCTGGTTCCCGAAAAACTTGTCTAATTTCCATCATCAATAAAAAATTGTCCTTCTTCGGCTTTACCAAACACACTCCCCTCGCGTGTCCAAAAATATAATTTTTTCATTCATAATGTTGTTTTTTACAAATGGAACAAAAACTACTAGTCAAATTGAGAAGTAAATAATAACTAATATAGTTGGTCAAACTTTCAACTAATGTGATAAAAACTAATGTTGTAACAAAACCGAAGTTATTTTTACAATTCTAAACATATATTCAGATCCAGCGGCTAAAAATACATTAAAATAGTCTATTCTGGTCTACTACACTAAAAACTTTGCTGTACGTGGAGAAGGGTCGCTGTAGAGAGTTTAAGACCCTGCTACTTTAACTAAAAAAAAAGTTTAAATAAAACGAACTAGTGATCTTTTATTTATTTAAATTCAATTTTAATTTTTATTTATTTTTGATTATTTATTTTTATACATTTTGAATATATTTCTTCATATTTTACTACAAAGAATTAGTCTTCTTTATTCATGATGTGTTCCCTAAGGGCTTACATGACATCCGTTTCCTACCATTTTTCTATCTCAATATATTAATTTTATAAGTGTCATTCCTAAACTATTTACAGCTATTTACACAAATTATCATACTTTGATCCTCACTTCTTTTTTCAACAAATCTTTCACGCTTCTAGTTTTAGTTACTTGCGTTACTTTTTCATCGCTTTTTCTTTTTTTTAATTTTGTTATTTTTTTCACATTCATTTTTCCGCATTTGCTCCTGTAGCCCATCCTAACCGCTCTATCCACACTTCTTTTAATCCATCCTTCTCTAGAATCTGCACTACACTCTCTTTTTAGCTTTTTTTATCTGTCATTTCTGTTAAACATCCTTTTAATACATGTTACCATATTTTCTCCATTCATTCACGTAATCTGCACTTTCTGGTCTCCTGCTGTTCCAATACGTCCCTTTTCTTACCTCGTTTTCTAATCTAAATCTTGCCACTCTGGTCTACCTTCTTGCTCCTCATCCCTTTGCTAAACACTTTGGTACCAGATAATTCTCTCCTTTCTTATTCCCATCTTGCAAATTCTATCGCCCTTTATTCTTTTTCCTACCTCCTTCAAACACTTTTTCGCTGACTTTCCTTCCTTAGCTTCGTTTCGTACTTCTATGCCCTTTCTTCTGCTCTAGTACGCAATTTATCCCTTTGAGCTTCTTCTATTACAATATATCCAGGCGTCCTACAACTACTTTTAACAACGACGTTTTATGCTTTTCTTGTAAGCTCTTCATCTCTTTCCATTCCTTTTATCCCCATATCTTTGTTCCATCACCTTATACTGTCGACACCAGCGTATACAAAAATTACATTCTTCTTCCGCAATCTTTTTTTAACCTTTTTATTCCTATTTTCAATATTTGTTATGTTTTAACATTTCTATTATATAAGCTCTATGATCTCAATTTGTTTGCAATTTATGTTTCAAATATTTAATCTCCTTTACGTCCTCTACATTTAATGTTTTTTATCTCTTAGTCTATACTTTCTCACCGTCCACGTATGTCAGTGCCTTACTCCTTTCACTAACCAGAAACTATCTCCTACATTCTTTCCTACTTTTATCCTGCTTTCTGTCTCTATTAAGATTTCCGATACTTTCTATATTAAGCCCTATCGTATCCCCTTTTTCACTATCACTTTTTCTATTTCAAATTAGTCCAATGAGTCAAGCGCCGTCTTCAAGTTCAAGAATATTCCTATCATTAACCCTTTCTACATTTTAATTTTTGTATTTGCCAGATAATTGAGATCATATATGTGGTCCATCACCCCAATTTTTTCCAAACCCTGTCAGATTTGGTGGCTCTAATTTTTTTACTAAGCTTCTTCCTTTAATACCTCCAAAAAAAAAAAAAACAGTTAATTATACATTCTGCAATTCTATATAAGCGGCACTACCTTATAATTTCTAACCTCCTTCCCTTTGCGCTTCTTTACTGTTGGTACCGATACTCCTTCTTTCCATGACTCTGGCCACCACTTTCCTCGACATACTCTATTACACATTATCCATGCCAATCACTTTAGTTCCTCCCCTTATATTTGTAGACTTTATTTAGAATATTATCTATAATAGGTGCATTTCCATCCTTTATTATTTTAAATACCTTAACTATTCATTCCCTTGTTATGTCCTCTTTCTTTTTTGTTACCCTGCCATATTTTTCTTTTTTTCCGGCTTTCCCCTTTTCCCCTCCTAAAAATATCCATGAAAAATTTTTTTTATTCTACTATCTCAACACTTTGCTTGACTTTTTTCCTTCTTTTTTTTTCTCTTTTCCTATTTTCTACCTCCTAAACCTATCCTTTTGTCCTAGCCTGCTCTGCCTCTCCTTTAAACCTTTTATTTTCTTTTTTTTTTGATCACACAATTTAGTGTAATTCTTTTTCCTTTCTCTTATATTCTTCGCCACTAGTCTTCTTTTTTCTCCATTTTCCTAATTCCTTTCTCACTTTCGTCTTCTTTTCTTCACATTTTTTATCTTATTCATTTCTATATTCTTTTCAACATTTTTACATTCTTGACCTTTTTTTCAAAGTGAAAGTGATCCGAATCTATATAATCCCCCACCTCTAGTTTTTTTAAAAATATCTCTTACGTCCTCGTCCACCATCACATAATCAAATCTTTTTTCCCTTTCTCTTTCTGGAAGTGTACGTTAACTTTTTTCTTCCGCAAAGAGAAGTGTAAATTAAAATATACTAACAATTTTTATTTATCGAGCGTGAATGTATTAAATTTATTTATTTTTTTTTTAATTTAATAAATAGAGCACAGTAGGTAGTACAAATGCAAAAATTAGGGGAATTGTGTGTAAAACGGTCACTTCGCTAAACCCGTCTGTCCTTAATCGTTCACTGTTTAAGGGAAATAAAAGCCATTTTTTGTACAAGAATATCTCAAAATAAAATGCAAACCGATAGTAAATAATTTTTAACAATAAGTATGTAAATTGATATCATAAAGTGTAACTATAGATTTAACCTCCTTTATGACAAAAAGTTATTTCAAAATTGGATTACATTATTCAATAATTTACTGTGTCTTGATGTTGCTAGTGTTATTGGTATAATGTAGTTTTTTCTTTAAAATTTTATTCAAGCTTTGTAACAATACATGATTGCGACTTTTTTTATTACAGTCTAGTGCTGGAAGAACTTTGGAATTCGTAACGTCAACGTCACCGTCGACGCGACAGTACTGTTGAAATTTATTAATCTGTTATAATAAGCAACTTTACGGTTATGTAACCTGTTTAAGGAAAATAATAACTTTTAAATTATTTATTACTGAAAAACTTCATATTTTTGAACGATATCCTTGATGATACAGTCACAATAAAAATATTATAACGTGAGACTTGCAATCTTTGTGCTAAAATTAACAGAAAAATAAGCAAGCTTAAGCTAATTCTTTGAGACTGACAATTTTATTCGAGCGTGTTGATAAAACGATTGAA
>JAUELO010007472.1:0-11658 GCA_032357855.1 Amphibolips quercusostensackenii
TTCCATTCATTTCTTGAAATTAATAAATTCCATAAATTCTATAAATTTTTTTAATTTAAAGAATTCCTTGAATTCCATAAATTCCTTGAATTCTATGAAATGCTTAAATTCCCTAAATTTCCTGAATTCTATGAATTCCTTGAATTTCATAAATTCCTTGAATTCCATAAATTCCTTAAATTTTATGAATTTCTTTAATTCCATCAATTCCTTGAATTCCATTAATTCCTTGAATTCTATCAATTCCTTGGATCTCATGCATTCCTGGAATTCCATTAATTCCTTGGATTCCATGAATTCCTCAAATTCCATGAATCCCTTAAATTCCAAGAATTCATTGAATTCCATAAATTCTTTAAATTCTGTAAACTCCTTTAATTCCACAAATTCCTTAAATTCTATTAATTCCTTCAATTCCATTCATACCTTGAATTCCATGACTCACTTGAATTCCATGAAATCCTTGAATTCCATTATTCCTTGAATTTAATGAATTTCTTAAATTCAATGAATTCCTTGAATTCTATAAATTATGTAAATCCCATGAATCACATGAATGTCTTAAATTACTAAAATTACATAAATTTCTTGAACTGTCTCAACTTACTGAATTTCGTAAATTTCTTAAATAACTTAAATTACATAATTTTCTTGAATTCTGCACTTTGATGCACACACAACTTTAATGCAAACGCTGCGCCACTTTTAGGCAAGCTGCTGTACCAAATTTCGAGACGTCTAGTGTCTACAAGCGTAGTATAGCTACTGCACGATACCTGAGATAACAGTCGCACGTGCGGAAAGGAGTAGAAGATATAATTTTAAATTAATATTCTCGTACCACGTTTTAGTTTATTACATGAAATAATTAATTCATTAAATATCAGTTTACTCTAATTTGCATAAAAACCCAAATTTTCATAAATTAAAAACTCGAGTGAATTGGATCGATAATACGATATTAAGAAATCCAAGGGATTCATGGAAAACAGGGAATTCATGAAATTGTCAAAATTCATAGAATTCAAGAAATTTATAGAATTTAAGGAATTCATAGAATTAAAAGGAATTCATAATATTCAAGGAATTTGTAAAAACTTAAGAAATGAATAAAATGCAAGGAATTCATAGAATTTCAGGAAATTATAGAATTCAAGGAATTCATAGAATTCAAGGAATTTATAGAATTCAAGGAATTCATAAAATTTTAGTTATTTACGAAATTTAATGAAATCAGTAAATTCGTGAAATTTATGAAATTTAAGGAATTTATAAAATTCAAGAAATTCATGAAATTCATGGAACTTATGAAATTCAAGGAATTTATGGAATTCAAGGAATTTATAGAGTTTTTTTAAATCCTGAAATCTTAAGAATTCTTTTTCCGTGGATTTGGCGAATTTTGTGAATTCTTTTAATTCCCTAAATTCCTTGACTTTCCTGAATTACTTGAATTGTGTCAATTCCTTGAAGTCGGTATAATTTTTGAATTCCGTAAATCTTTTAAGATCTGTGAATATCGTGAATTCTTCGCATTTCGCGAATTCCATTAATTACGTAAATTCCTAGAATTCCTTAAATTTATTAAATTCAGTGAATTCCTCAAATTCCGCCAATTCCTTGAATTCCGTGAATTCCTTAAATTCCGTAAATGTTTGAATTCCGGATATTCCTTTAATACGGTATATTTTTGCAATTCCGTGAATTCCTTGAATTACGCAAAAATTCTAAAATCCATAAATTCCTAGAATTCTGTGAGTTTCTTGGCTATTGTTAATTTCTCAAATTAAGTGAATTTATTAAATGATGTAAACTCATTTAATTCCGTGAATTCCATGAATTTTGCGAAATCATTGAATTACAAGAATTGATTGAATTCCATGAATTTCTTGAATTTTACTAACTTCACAAATTCCGCTAATTTTACAAATTCCATAAATTCCACGACTTCCGCGAGCTTTAATAATTTCGTAAATTCCAAGAATTCGTAAATCCCAAGAATTCCGTGAATACAAACAATTGCGTTAAGTCTTAAAATTCTGTGAATCCAAAGAATTCCGTTGATTTTTAGAATTCTGTGAATTCCCAGAATTTTGTGAGTTTCAAAAATTCTTTGAATTTCAAGAATTCTTTGAATTCCAAGAATTCTTTGAATTCCAAGAATTCCAAGAATTATAAGACTTCTTTGGATTCCAAGAAATTTTTAAATTCCAAGAATTTTTTGAATTCTAAGAATTTTGCGAATTCCAAGAATTCTGCGAATCCCAAGAATTCTGTGCATTCCAAGAATTCCGTGCATTTTAAGAATTTTTAAATTGCATGAATTCAATACATTCCGTGAATTGCTAAAATTCCTTGAATTCCTAAAATTTTAAAAAATCATTGTCTTTCTGAAATTCATTAAGCTCCTAGAATTCACTGACCTTCTTAAATTATTTAAATTCCTAGAATTTATTCAATTTCCAGAATTCATTTATTTCCTAGAATTCATTTGATTCCCAAAATTCGTTTCATTCCTAGAATTCATTTAATTCCTAGAATTCACATTATTCCTAGAATTTATTAAATTCCTAAAATTTTTGGAATTCCTTGAATTTCACAAATGCTTTAAATGCATTGAATTAACCGGAATTCTATGGATTCCTTGAATTCCACGAATTCTTAAATTCCCACTTATTATTAAATTTTTGAAATTCACGAATTCCAAAAATTTATTAAATCATGTTAATTTATTAAATTTTGGAAATTCATTGAATTTCGCGATTTTTCAGATTTCACGAATTCCGTGAACTCTATATATTTCGTGAATTTGTTGATTTCGGTCAATTTCTTAAATTTCGTAAATTCATTGAATTTCGTGAATTCCTTAAATTTCGCCAAATCTGTACATAACTTGAATTACACGTATTTCCTAAGTTCAATGAATTTCGCAAATAATTTGAATTTTTATGAATTCATTGCATTTTATGGATTTATTGAATTCTATGATATCCGTGAATTCCTGAAATTTCTTGAATTCTGAAAGTGCCTTGAATGCATAGAATTCCCTGGAATTCTATAAATTCCGTGACTTTCATGAATTCTGAATAATCCGTAAATTGTTGAATTCTGTGAATTCCACGAATTTTGGAAATTATTAAATCCCGTTAATCAATTGGATTCCGTGAATTTATTAAATTTCGTGAATTTATTGGATTCCGTGAATTCATTGAATTTCGTGAATTTCTTAAATTTTTTTAATTTCTTAAATTTCGTTGAATTCAAGAAATAACTTAAATTTTGTTAACCTAGTAAATTCCATAAATCTCATGAATTCATGAATTTCGCAAATCTTACGAATTCCGTGAATTCCATGTGTTTCGTGAATTCCGCGAATTCCATGAAATCTATAAATTTATGAAATTGCATGAATTTATTAAATATCACGAATTTCTCAAATTCCGTTAATAACTTGAATTTTGTGAATTCCTTGAATTCCATAAAATAATTGAATTCCCCTGTTGTACTCGTACACTCAGACTATGCAGCAGTATACTATCAGTCCCGCAAAGCAAGAGCGCTGTTACACTTTTCCGTTAGCGCTGGCTTTGCGAAGTTATGAAGTAGCAGCTGTACCAAACTGAAAGTGCTTCTATACTAAATCGATGTATGCAATTAACGTCACATTTCGTGCAGCAAATGTATCTTTCAATACGGCTGCTGCGCCACAGAAATTTCATTCACATGCTAAAACTGTACTTAAATGTTTTATTTGTAAAATTAGAATGCAAGTAAAATTACACACACAATGTTTGTTAAATTAATTTTTATTTGTTGCCAGAGATCTCGATTAGGGTTTTTCACTATACATGTATACCTAAAAGATGATAAGATTGAAATCATACTCAAATGACATATTTATGCTAACATCTGCTGTGCGAGTACACAAAAAGGGCATATGCTGATTTTTTCGCAAACATTGCTAAACCGTGCTCAGACATTAGGTACAAGGGTGGTCCAAAATGTCTACTTTTTAATGAATGCAAACGCTCCCCCAAAATCGTTTCAAAATCAAAAAAAAAAAAATAAAACCCGTTTTTTTTAATTTGTAATTTTAAATTGTCTCTGTTAGGACTTTAAATTTACATTTGAGAGTTCTGAGAGTTTCACTTTATAATATAGGATACGTGGAGTTAAGTTTAGGTACTCAGTGCTTATCTTGTCGTGAATGAAGTGAAAGTTATCTGGACAAAGGGAAATCTACTGATAAGGGATCACCAACGCTGCGTGAAAAAAGTAGAAAAGTTGTATGTAGAATACAGGAAGATATCAAAAAATTCCAAATCGAGAGTAGAGGTACAAGTAGAGGAGAAAAATGATTTTTTACAAAAGCTGGAAATGATCTTCGACATCGCACCGCAATCAGTGTCAAAGGACTCAAAAGTTTTAGCTAAAGCTAAATTATTTCTAACTAATCAAAGGAAAGAGAAATTAAAAGGATGTCTTGCACCCGTAAAAACATACATAGATGAAAAGAAAAAACAACTAAAAATTCTTGAAATTTTGAAAAAACGTGCTCGTGAGGAAGCGAAAATGTGGGTAAGTTTGGCATTTTTTCACAATTAAGTTTCACAAATAAAACAAAGGGAAAATCCTTCACGATGATTACTTCTAACACTTTTAATATTTTTCAATGTATCTCTGAAATTTTTTTTAAGAGATTGATTTATCTATTCATTCATTCACATCATAATGTATACTATGTATGTGCCGGAACGTCTTAGAAACCTTAGAGAAATTACATGCTAATTGCTGACGTTTTCTATACGTTCCGAAACGCTTTTTGCGAACATTATTAAAAAGGCAAATAAACCAATCGTGATTATTAAATTAAACTTTTTTATTACTTTCAATGTTATGAAGTAAGAAAAATTATTAACATTAAAATTTTATTGAAATTTTTCATTTCAGACCCTCATGTAGAATTGCCATCTTTAACTAGTAGCTGTGAACCGTTTCAAATGGAAGACTTGCTGCAGCTCTTGACGCAGCGAAATTGAGTGACAGACAAGCAGTCCATATCCATACGGCTCGGGCTGATGCCCAAGGAGTCAATCTCTCTTTTTCTGTTTTGTGCAGATCTTCTATACATCGATTCAGACAAAAAATGAGAATAGAATATATGAAAAAAATCTAATAGAGAAGTAAGAAGTTCAAAGATAAAGCAGCTGTCTCACATTGGGATGGGAAATTGCTGCCTGCACTCACTGGCAAGGAAAAAGTAAATCAAATGCCTATTCTAATCACCACAAAAGGTGAGGAAATATTTCTTGGAGCCCTCGAAGTTGAATCAAGAACAAGGAAAGATGAAGCAGAGGCCGTTTATAAAACTACTTTACAATGGAACTTCCTTAATAAGGTGAAAGCTTTCTGCTATGATACGACAGCTTCAAATACTGGAAAGAACAACGGTGTTTGTAAGTAACTAGAGTTTGCCATAGAAGATGATAAAATACTGTTTTTTTGTCGTCATTATATGGCTAAAATGTACTTAAAAGCGGCTTTCAAAACAAAGTTTGGGCAGACAACGGGCCAGATGTTTCGTTCTTCAAGAAATTGCAAGATTCCTGGAGTACCATAAATCACACGAAATCCCAGTCTGGACTGGCAGTGTGGCTGGTGGTAAAAGCTCTTTCACGTGAAGTCAATGAACTTTTTTTTGCGAGAGGAAAGCCTAATAAACAACATTGTCAAGAAGATCACCGAGAATTCCTGGAACTTGTTGTAATTTTCCTAAGAGACGTACAATTACGGGGAGTTTCCTTTCGAGTTCCCAGATCAATACACCAGGCTAGGTGGTTAGCAGAAGACCTTTACATCCACGAAATATTCCTGTTTCGAAACGTGTATCTTCGGTCTAGCAGCGATCTGAAGTCTTGCTGGAAAATTTGTATATTTCTAGTAAAATTTTACATCAAAATATAGTCTAATGCACCTCTGGCTGCCAAGGCACCACAAAAAGAGCTTTAGATGTTAAAACCATTTCATCTCGTAGCAAGGCAGGATCGAGGAATTTTCACAACTCTCTTCGAAAAGTTGAGCTTACATTTTTGGTTTCTTGTACCAGAAACTGCTGCGTCATCATTCTTTGTCGATGAAATTTCATCACTGAGAAAAAATTTGATGGTTTAGGCTTTATCCTACAAATCTAAGAAACTAATTATAGATTACAAACGTATCCAAGCACAAAAGTGCGAGAAACTGCTGGATAAAGAAATTGAATACTTTATCTGCAAAGATTCAATAGAATCCTTTTTAGCTTTCCAGATAGAAACATCCTTCCTTGTAGAAAACGCTTCACACTAGATGGGAAACGCAGCCTATGAAAAAGGGAAAAATTGTTTTTTTGCTCAAAGTGGTCAAAGATGTTGCAGATAGAGGTGGCAAATTGATGTCTGACTTCAACGATTCGATAACCAGAAATGAGGATCAAAAACAATTCTTATTGCATGTTGCTAGAGAGTGCAGGGAAAAGTTTCTAGGCATCAGCAAATCAACACTATCTCGCGACGCACAGTGGTAGGAAATGTAGACTGAGAAATAAAGAAAGAAATGTAAGTAATAAGATTGTTCGACTTTAAAAATCACTAATTATAACATTTATTATTTGAACAAAAACTGTAACTCCTAAATTTACAAAAAAAAATATTTGAAACAGTTTAATTTGCTTGGATTATAAACGGAATTTTGAAAATTAATAATAACTTTATTATTTAAACAATGGGAATTAATTGAAAATATGAATAATGTCACTTATAAATAATAGTTGGCCAGTCTGATAAAAAAAAAACAGAATTTTTGGGCAAATTTTCGAGAAAAACAGATTATTTAAACAAATAGAAATTATTTAAACAAGAAACATTTATTTAAATAAATCTAAATCAACTTAAAAAGATTTGTAAATATTCTAATATACTTATAGTAATGATTTCCGAAAAAGAGGGAGAACATTCTGCTTAAAAGAGTCAATTTCCTGAAGAACGTACATTTTTTTGATTTAAGGGTAGTTTTCAAAGCACCGTAGGAATATGTTAGGGGCATCAAACCCATATTTATAATAATTCAAATTTTTGGTTGGGAAGTTCTCTACAAGTTGTATGACTTAAATGTCAACTTTTCTTCAATCCTGAACAATTATTTGAAAAATACCAAAAAGTGACTTTTTCCCATGCATTTTCTCATGCATCAAGAAAATGTTTGCAATGCATTTTTGGATCACCCTATTGGGTAACCGTGTCGGCGCATGTATTTCTGATGTTTTTCCACCCGTTTTACAGAGTCGAGTGACCCATTCGTTAGACAAGCGCAGACTATGTCGAAAGTCGTAAGACCCATGCCGGTCAATGCCGAGCGCACTCGTTCAAGGTTAACATTGCCTGGTCGTGTCTAACGCATTAGAAACAAATATAAATGTATTAATTAATTTCCAATTACCTTATGGTATTTAGAAGTACTATATATGTTTATTTACTTAAATTCTCTACTTAGTTTTTGGTGAAGATTTTAGGTCACCCGGGCCACTCTGTAAAAGACTGATGACTTCAGAACCATAAAACATTGAATTTTTAATGTAATTATTACCAGTTACTTGTAACACTTTAAGCCTTCTAGATCAGAAAAAATATTATATTTCAGTTTAAAATTAAAAAATTTAACTAACTCTATTGAAGTGAGTCCTTTAGATCTACTTTTTTAAAATTTCGTGTGATTGGATTCTTCCTCCCAGAAGGAGATTCCTCCATTTCTTCTAAAGTCATATTTACAACTGCACCGCTCTCCATGTTTATTTTGATTCTATTTCTATTTCGATTACCCAAGCGATCATGTATAATTGTATACATTCCACGAAGAATTGTATTATGTTTCCCCAATATCGCAAATACGTCACCATTGGAAGTTGATAATACAGTTTGTTCTTCAGTTGGAATGGGCCCTAGAATATTTCTTTGTTCTTTCACATAAATTGGTTTATCGCGAGGAAAAGTATATTTTGGAATTCCGAATTGCCGGTTTTGATTCGTGTTGGGAATGAGTCTTAGAAATCTAAGGTTTTGAAGTTCAATTCGAAATACGCGTGTTGATGCACCTCTGTCAGACGGAGACCTGGTCCTCGCATGAGCAACTGGCTGGGCAGTTGTGGGACGCCTGACCGCAGAACCCTGAGAATGAGGTGAGGGGGGAGAAAGAGATCCTCCATCAGAATCATGCATGTTGGAAGAGTAAGCAGATCTGCAACGAGAAACACCAGGAATAGGCTCTCCATTAGGTAAACATTCGAACTCTGAACTTAAATCTGCAACAAGAAACACAGAATTAAATAATAATTGTATATTCTCTTCTAACATATTTTCACGGTTTTTCATCTTCTCTTTCGTACAGAGAAGTAACTAACCTCCTTATGTGAGAAAATTCAAATTATATTATAAGAACAGTCTAATTTTTAAATTCTTAAAAATTATTTAAAAGATGATATTTCAATAAATTACGAATTTTCTTTTTGATACAATTCACTTCTGGTATTTTGTTTCTGGTTATTTTCTTACTAAAAATTTTTCTTACATAAAATTTTCTAATCCCTTGCGCCTCTGAAACAGTCTTAGTCAATTTATGAATAAGCACTTCGAAGTGTACCATAAGTGCGCTTGCCCATATGGTACGAATTTGATACTGATACGGATGTTTTCGAATTCCATTTTTGTAACAAACAATGCTTGATTCTACCAGAATAATTTGACCTAATACTTAAAATTATTTTTGACAAACATAAATAATGTTTAAAAAATAGCAGTTAGGAAGGAATGTGGATTATATTGACAAAGTCTGACCTGCGCATAGCAAAAAAAATGTGCCTTATATTTGTAGATATATTATATTATACTTACCAATATATTTCAGTATGACCCCTAAGGATAAGACGAATGAAGAGACAATTTTCATCTTTTCAAATTATATTAAAAACTGAATTTTGGAGAACTGGATGAACAGCGTAACTACTGAATATTGTAATGCGTCATTAGACTATATAATACGCGTGTCCTATAGTCATAATTTTATAGACTGTAGGACAAGCTTATGCTCCTCAGATATTCACATTTCATCAGAGTCAGATTCAAGGTCAAGAATAAAATTTCAAAATTCGTTAAAACTGAAACGACCAAAAAATTTTGTAAACAGACTCATAAATCTTTAACTAAAAAGAGGCATAAAAAATTCTATTCTCCTTAAAAGGAATCAAAATTATGTTTATGAATTTTCGTTTTATATGGAAAATTCTCTGTTCCAATTTAAAATTATATTTATTTACAACAAATTATAATTCTTTACTAAAAATTCTCTGTTCAGCAACTGAAATCATACTTCTTTAAAAACCTATTCATAGCAAGCATTACGCTTTTTCACAAATTTTCCGTTCTAAATCCGAATTAGAGTAATAAGACATATATGACTTAAAATTTACATATTTGTACATTTAAAAGTTAAATTCTGGTGACTTAATCAAATTTCCGGTCATTTTTTTTCCTCCTCAGTAAAATTGTCTTTCAATAATTTCCCGGTCAAGACGACAGCCTAAAAATATGTTAAAAAATTAGAATCATGAATTTAATTATTTGTCATTTTATTATGACTACATTCTTAAAGATTTCTTAAATTTACCGAACTTCAATAGATTTAGAAAGATTTTATAAGGTTGTGAAAATGTCAAGCGATATAAAAGAATTTAGTAGAGTTTTATGTGAAGATTACGTCAGGTTTCAAGACTGGTAAGTCTGGGATAAATTTACAATAAAGATGTCGCTGTTGCCGAGGTAGATTTCGAAACTGCAAAACGAAATTACACAAAGTTTCCGTTATTATGTGATGAGATTTTGCCAACGTCAAATTGTTTTTAAAGATTAATCCCTTCAGATAAATATATATCTCTTTGGTTAAAAATTGTAGTATTCTGTTGATTTCATTTGTCGAAAATTGATATTCTAAATTGAGAATTTAGAGAAAAATTTATGTTTTTTAGATAAAAATACGTTTCCTTTCAGTTAAAAATCATTATTCTCAAGTAAAAACTAAACTGTTTCATTTTTAGTTTACAATTCAACTATTTAAGTGAAAGTTGATCTTTCGATCTTGAAATTGTACAATTTCGTAAAAATTCTTGTATTTCATTAAAAGCTCAACATTTGATAAAAAAAAATTTTTTTTTCAACCTGGAAAGTTGTAAATCTTTGATATGTGGGAGTCGCCACAAAGTTAATCTGTAGAAGCAATTTTAGAAGAAAAAAAATCAATTTACATGTTCAGGTTCAATATTTTAGGTAATTGTATAGGCGGTCATGATTTGGTCGCGACATCCCTGCTATAGTTCTATAAATATAATGTCGTCCATGTCTAACTTATGATTTTTAATAGAAAGTATAACAATTGCCACAATCAATTATCTTGAAATTTCACGTATTTTAATAAACAAAATGGTTAATTTCTTTTCTTATTTGTGTGTAAAAAAATGGCGCAAATATAGAAAATATTACTTTTATTCCTGTGTCAGGTCTAGTTGACTCAGGATGTAAGTCATAGCAGATTACTTCTACATAAAAAAATTGTTCAATGTGATATTCTTACTGTGCAATCTAAAAATTTATGGGCAATTCTGATTAACCTTTAAATTTAACTTAATAGATGCTTATTAGTGTTTAATGATAAGGTCAGGATTATTTATCTATTAGATTCGTTTACTTGTGTTTTGATCAGAAATGATTTTGTAATCTGGATAAATTATTCAAAATCTGCGCGGGGTTTGCAGAAAAATTGTAGCAATAACATTTTTTCACTAACACAATGCTAAAAACGTTTACAATAAATTTTTGTTTAGGGAAGATTAAAGCTTTAGCTGAAAGAAAGAATCTAACTAAATGACTCCTTTCTAATTTGTAATATTCTCAAATTTATTTTTTCACGTGGATAAGAAAATGCGTTCGTACAACTAAAATGTACCTTACGTGACAGGCAAGGCTTTCTTCACACTAAGTTTAAATTATGAATTTAAAAATTATAAAGTTAAAAAGGCATTACTTTTTTTCAAGTAACACTAGTCATTTGTCATTTACTTTAACACTTGTTGACAATCATATTTGAGGTTCTCTGTGAATTTCATCACAAACGTCCAAGACTTGGCTGAATAACGGCAGGTTGCAGTAAAGAAATTTATTTTCTAAAAAACGTTTTTTACTGGACTTATCACTAAAACGGCAAAAACTACATCTTATTTCTGCGGAGAAAAAAATGCGCTATTAAACTTTGCGTAACAGTATGTACGCTGTATAATACAATTGTAAACCTAGATGATTATAGAATGCAGCCAATGAATTTTTAGTTATTTTTAACATTTTCATTCGACTCTGGACCAAAACTATATTATATTTAAGTTTCAAATCTGAAAAAATCAAATTAATATGTTCGACGGGAGTCGCCTACAAATATTGTTGCAAAATTTTTTGATATTGGTCGATGCTTGCCTAAGGGAGATTCCTCGATTTCTACTCGAGTCATATCTTCAACGGCGCCGCTATTCATGTTTATTTTTACGCGTTTTTGGGGGCCTGCTTTTATTGTGTATATTCCACGTAG
>JAUELO010007491.1:0-21253 GCA_032357855.1 Amphibolips quercusostensackenii
GATTTAACGTGTAGTACATACCGTATTTTTTGTTTCAAAAATTCAACAAAAAAGTAAAAACCTCGGTTATTTTTTAATAACAAAACAACATTTCTTTTAGGGCATACATGTAAAAAAAAAAGAAAAAGGAGCTGCTGCTGCAAAAAAATTAACGTCGACTCCACATTTATACAATAAAATCTGCTAAAGGAATAATCAGTAGAATTTATTATTCATTTTTGTGTAATATCACATTTTGTACGCTTATTCAAAGGCTTGTGCACTGACACAAAAGCTTTTTTAATTTTTGTGCGTTCTATGATTAGTAAGTCAAATAAGTATAGAAAAATTTCAGATCTTGAATCAACAATCATCAGTCTTCTACTTTATTTATTCAAGAAAATAAACAAAGAAATGCTATCAAATAGATGTAATAAAAGTCAAAATGTAAAGCAGTCATTTATTGACATTAAGTTCGCGAAATTCTTGACAATTCTGTCGTCAGTTCTCTTACAATTTGGTCTGTTCAATCCAAATGAAGATTTTTAATAAAATTCTACTTCTTGTAGTAGTGGCTTGCCTTTATTTTCAATGTGAGTCAAATACCATATAATAATAATTATTCATTAAAAATATTATGTCTAGGGAAAAACCCTAAAGTGCTGGTGGAAACTAGTGTAATATTTGTATTTAGCGCACTGAAAAACATATAGGTACCATACTCATCTTTCCCTCATTAAACTTTTCTGTTGGCCTGTGTATTCATAATTTTTGAAATTTTTGTTTTGTTGCTATTAATAAAGAATTGATCTTGCCATATATTTTGCAAGAAATATTCTCATTATCATCTATAGCACGTTTATATTATTTTAGCGTACTTTAAATTATTCTAAAATCAAGCGCAAATAAAAGTCTTGGCAAAGATAACGTTTTATCTCTAAAAATAAATCTTTAGACACGTATTTTTCATCCTGTCCCACATGATTGAACATTTGAAAAAACGAATAAGCTAACAATGTGTATCATCATATACCCACATATGCTCACAATTTCATCAAACATTCCAAAAAAACTAGGAAAATAATTTTAGTATTTATTATTTCCAACAGATTTACACAAAGTAAATAATATTCAAGTTTGTTAATTTTTTCCGAAGACAAACATAAATTCAACTGATCATGTCAAATGTGCTAAGATTATGTAGAACTTGAAAACTTTCACAAATTAAAACATCTGACCGCTTAGCGGGCGCATTCTCAGTGCGCGCTTCGCGCACAGCTCGCTTTGCTCAAAAGTTTGAGCACGCAAAGGGCGCGCGACTGTTGTATCTCGTTCTTCGCGCTCGATAATATATTCACCTCGCGCTTCGCCCTCGGTAATGTATGTACCTCGCGCTACGTGTTTGGATACTTTTTTCCTCGCGCTCAGTTTGCTTTAGATTTTGCACTTTTTGCTCGTCTTAGATAAAAGAAAAAAGTTTACTTGAAAATATTATAAAATTGTCAAAACAACTACAATTAAAGTAATTGTTAAATTTGCTTCTATTTATGATTCAAAAGAAAGTTTATTTGCTTAAGGCTCAATTGGCCTTGATTATATATACAACTTTGCGCGCCTCGCGGGTTAATGCTCGCTTTGTAAGCTTAGTCGCTGTTACATGCTTTTGGTTCAATCATTCTAGTTTTGTATGAAGAAGAGAACTTATTTACTTGAAGTTCTATTAACCTTAAGGATTTCATTCTTATCCAAACACTCGCGATTCGCGCTCAATATTTGATTCAAAAATAATTTAAGCCTCGCGACAGTAGTACCAATTCGACTCTCATCCGCATTAAGGGCTTTTCTTTTTGATTAAAAATAAGCAGACTCTCAAGAAACTTAAAAAGCAATATTTATTATACTTTTTACATTATTCCTTATTTTGTAGAAACAGCTTTATTATTCTTAACAATATTATTAATGGAATCGATTTTTATAGTGAAATTGTCTCATTTACATATTTTAAATTGAGGCAAGAACATAAGAAAATTGGCTGATTCGAAACAAATTAGTTAAGTTACAATATGAATACATTTGATTCAAGAGTAAGAAAATTAAAGTTTATCCGTTAACCAATTTAACAATTTAGAGATATTTTTTACCTCAATCCTAGAAAGTAACGAAGCTTTTTAAATAATGAAATTGTTAGCATAATAGTTAAATCCATAGCCAATAGGATGCATTTTCCACAAAACAGTTTAATTTTTAAAACGCCATTACTGATTTTTTTTTAAAATCAACTTTTCTATCAAGCAGATAATTATAAAAATAAATAGTTAAATTTTTATCTGTGTAGTGTAATTTTTAATTAAAAAATGAATTTGTCACTATAAACGATGGTACATACAAAGATTCAAATTTTTAATAAAAAAAGATGTAATATTTAATACAAAAAATAATTAAATTTTAGACCTAAAAATAATCATGTGAAAAACGTTAATTCTTAACTATATACTTTAATTTTACACTGAATTGATGAGTCTTCAAATCAAAAAGAGAAAACTGTTTGGGTTTGTCATAGACAGGAAAATTCAACCAAAGAAGACGAGTTTCTAACTAAATAGCTTTATTTTTAGATAGAAGGGATCAATTCTGAATTGAAACTATAAAGTTTTAACTAATAATTGTATGGCGATATTTTCAGTTAAAAAATTTGCTATATTTTTCACTCCAAAGATGAATTTTTGAATAAAATGATTCTGTAAAAAAAACATTTAAATTTGAGGTCTTAAAAAAATTTTAATAACAATACCAAAAAGAACACAAATTTAAAATGAAATAGTAAAGTTTGCAAATCAACTAACAAACTCTAATAAAAAAGATAAATTTTTAACAATTTAATTCAGCTCTTATCCAAATTGTTGATTATTTACTAACAGGGTTTTTAAAAAAGTGTTTTAACAAGTATTTTTAATAAATGATTTGCATTTTAAATAAACAAATAAATATTCAATCAAGTGATAGAATTTTTAAAAATAATATAAAAGAGCAAATGACAAAGAAGCAAAATTTCCTTAAACTAGGGAAAACCCCGATATTCTTAAAAAAGGGAAAAAGAGAAGATTATAAGAAAAAGTTTGTATAATTACTTTTCTTGCCCCTCCCCTTCCCCTAAACTGTTACCTATCGTAGTTTTTTAAAGAAAAATTATCATCATGTATAATATATTAAAAATCAGTTTTTTAATGTTATCCTTATTTCATTAACATAAGTCAGGATTGATGAAAAATCGGTGAAGATTCCTTGATTTAAAACAATTTTATTAAACATTAAATGCAAGTATAGAAAAGGCTACTAAGAATGTGTTTTAACTTTTTTTGCCACCCTCGTTCCCCTAAACTGTTACTTATCGTAGTTTTTGGACGACAAATTATTGTCACTTTTAATATATAAAAAATTAGTTTTTTATTGTTATCCTTTCTTATTACATAAGTCAAAAATAATTTAAGATCGTTATAGATTTTTGGTTAAAAACAATCTAATTGAAAATTAAATTCAAGTATAGGAAGGCTACTAAGTTCGAAAAATTCTAATTAACTTGTTCTTAATTTTTTTATTTTAACTTTCTCAAAAAGAGGCAAATATGTGGGCAGTAGCATGAAAAGAACCCTTATATCTAGTATGGAGTGACGTAGAATGAAATATACTAGTATGTGTATGATCTTTAGTAATTTACTATAGGTTTCAGTATCATCACCCACTGTAATCAAAAAGTAATAATGATTTTGACCTGAGCTTGAAAAAACGTCAATATCTTCTGATCTAGAACCATTTATTAGTTGTCTTTTCATGCGGACGTCCACATGTATTTGCTGAATACTCATCATAAGAAAGAAAAGTGATCTTCAAATGAGTACTATAAGAATATTAATACAAAGTGGAAATTCCCGAAAAAAATGCACACCTACTTTCGTGATGAAACGTCAATAATAACTAGTCCTTAAAAAAAGTAACTCACACATCTCTTTTGTCAAACTATGATTTTGATATTTGTTTAATGCTTTAGGTAGGCTTGTGATACAAAAACTTTCTAAATTCCTACTTTTTTCTCGCAAAATTAGGTGAAGGTGTACCACCACGAAGTCTTCCTCCAATGAGCATTTTCGTAGAAATAGAAGGATATGTTTATGCAGGAGATCTTAGACGTGAATGGGATCAATTTAGTATACCCTACTGGATGCAACGTAATTTATCTATATGTTGTGGGGCTTATTACGTTTTCATACGAACAGAATCGGGCGTTCAATATGATGGAGCTGTGTGGAAGACAGATAAACCTGGTGATGTCAAATCTGGTAAACATATTCCAGAGTTTTCTGAAATGCATGTAGAAGACAACATATTTTTTGAAGCTCGAAATTTTGAAGTGTATGATACGCCTAATACTAGACATCGTCCTTCCTCTCCTCATTTTCCACCCAGCAACCGCATTTATGTAGCAATGAGAGGAGGCCCTGTCTATTTTGCAACTTTACAAGCACAAACGCCAGTCTGAGAAAAACTTGCTGATGCTGTCCGAGGCAACAAATCGCTATCTTCATCTAACTAGTGCTGTTTTAAGATGAAATGCGCCGATAGAAATTACGTTTTTAGTTACCTTCACAAAAATACCAGAAGGTGTTTTTTTTGTCTTCAAAACACACCGTTTCATCTATTCTAGAAACATTCATGTCCTACTATTACCGACTTATAAGATTTAAAAGAAATATTTTTTTTTGATTATATGAGTTAAACTTTCTTGAAGTTAGGAACGCTACAGTGTTGTACCTAATATATTGTTTAGCGTTTTCAGAACGTAATAAATGAACTACTTTTGTTAAATATTTTAATGTAATAATTATAAAAAGTATTGTGCATAATTAAAATGTATGATTTATTACTAATTGGCACTTTTTCACTCTAAATCCCTATAAATTCCATGCAATTTTCGAAAGCTATTTTTTTTTGCAACTGGCTAGAAGTCTAGATTTCAAGCCATTTCGAGTGCGGACAGTACTCGTGTGTGTCACCATCTGCGGCGTTCAATAGAGCTGTGGTTTCGCTGCGCTTAAACTAGTAACGAAAGGGAGGTTTGATGCAAAGGATGATTGTATGCATTTGATGCATAGGGTCATATGTCTGTCTTCGGACTGAACTGTCGAAAAGTTTGCTGAATAAGCGAGGTGGTTTTATACAGTTTTCCTCTCTTCTAGCAAAATGTCAAGACAAATTAAAGCACAGGCCTATACCTTGTGAAGTGGAGTTTTGTCTGCCGGCTTATGCTAAAGGACTAAGATAATATTTTAGCAACAAAGCTGACCCGTTTATTGCGACAATCAGTTTGCAAGACTAGCCTAAGCATAGGTAGCGTTCCCCGTGAAAGAGAAAGCGAAGCCGTGAGAATGATAAACATGAATGAAAGCAGGAGCACAGAAAATTGGTGGCACACAGGACCGCGAAGAAAAAATTTGAAAAAAAGTTAATGGAAATTGACAGGAAAATCAAGGAACTGAAAACAATTGCTACAAGACTGATTAAAGAAGAAAGTAGGCATAAAGAAAAAACAGAGCAAGAACAAGGAAATGAACTATACAAGAGGCTGTAGACTTTAAAAGCAATTTTTATTCGGACATTAAAAAGCCACCACAAATACAGCATCAATTTTCAAATCAAGAAATAACAGGCTTGAGGAACATATCAAGATGTTGGAAGCCTAGCAAAAAAAAGCTGTAGAGAGAAGGCTCAAAGAAAAAGAAAGGAGAGAAGAACGAGCAACCCTGTCACAAGAAGCACAAATTAAATATGTATTACCGGAGTACGGTGAAACAGTAGTCCAATAGAATATATAAATCAATCAAGACAAAATTAGAGAGCGGTAAAATATAAAAAGAGAAGATGAAGTACTTAATTAAAAAATTTCTGGCAGAAGCTGTTGCAGATTGGTGAAAAACATTAAATATAGCGTCAGCAGCTTCGATGGCTTTATTCAGAAGATACGACAGCGCTACCGGATTGAACAAGCTTAACACGAGGTTTGTATAAATCTTAAATTTGGGTACTTAGTTAGTGAGCAATGATTTCACGTGCAGAATATGCAATCAAGATAAACGCTAAAGTCTAAGAATCGTACGCGCCCCAAAATTTAATAGAAATAATACAAAAGCTTTTACAACACTTCAGCGACGAAATTAAGGACGCCATCGTTGCAGGAGGCGTGAGAACCATGGAGAAGCTAAAGGAGCTATTGTAGGACTTTTTCCAGATTGGGGCATCCAATTAAAGTAGAACACAAAAAGCAAAATTAAAGACAATAGAAGTCGAAAAACTTAACCGACCACGGACCCTAATCAAGCAATGCATCATTTGGTACATAAAGGACCAACTCCAATAGGGGTCAATGTAACAAAAATGGCCAGGATGGATTATGGACTCACAATGATGCGCAGGGCGGCAGCGATCAAGAAGAAGAAGGCTACACTCAGAAATGTCTATTTTCTACGAGGGCGAGGCCCACAAAGAAATAATAAATAGCAAAACCCACCATCACAGCCACAGTATCAAGTAAGAAAATTGGAAACAAAGAAGGGGACAGTATTGGGGTTAACCAGTGGACATACGTAAAATAAAATAGAAGAAAAAGCAAGAGAAAATACTGGAATTAACCCAAAACTCAGAAAACGACTCAAGGATATTATCGGGAAAAATAAAACAATTTTTAGGCGACAAACAAGACACTTTGCCTGTTATGAAAATGTACTAGAATCAAAGAAGAACAAACGTTTGTAGGAAAGAGTTGTCCGATACTGATAGCATATCGTGAGAATTTAAAAGGCGAGATTTATACAATGTTGGACATGGGCTTCATTCAACAATCGAAAAGTCCCTATCTAAATCCTATAGTACCCGTTATAAAAAAGGGCGATTCTGTAAGGCTATGCGTGGACGCGAAAAAATTTAATAAAGTTTTGATAGAAGTTTGGTAGTGTCCAGAGCCTGCGAAAGTGTTGTTCTAAAAATGTCGAGGAATGAGAGTCATGTTACGCATCGACATGATGAGCAGCTTGTGAAAGGTGCCACTGCATCCAGATTGAAGAAAATATACTGTATCACAATATCAGGGTTGAATCCACAAATTTAGAGAAATCGGAGATTATATTATTTTATTCGTCGATAATATTTTGATCAATTCAGAATACAACATCCAACATCTCGACTACATAGAAGAACTGTTTTATAGACTAGGAAACATTAATTCAACACTGAATTTGACAAAATTAAGCTTTTTTAAAAAGGAAACAAAATTTTTAGGCTTTATTCTGTCTACTAATGGTATGATACCGGGCTTCGGAAAAGTGAAGAGTATAAACCAATTTTTCCAACTACAAAACGTTAAGAAATTTAGATAAATTTTGGGTTTGTTAAATTTTTATTTTTACCATAATAACAAACATGCAGAAAAAACAGTGCCGCTACTTTAGCTCATAAGAGATGGTACAACGTGGAATTGGGAAAAACAAGCTCAGCAAAGCTTTCATAGGATGAAAAATTTATTTTCTGAATCAATTTTGTTAACTTTTTGGATCTAAAGAAAATTTACTATCTGGACACGGACTTAAGTAAGTGAGCTTTAGGGGCTGTGCTTTACGAATCAAATGAAAAAGAAGAGAAAAAATCATCTTTCTTGATAGCAGGACGTTGAAAGTGTTGTCACTTAATATTTTACAATAAAGAAAGAACTTCTTGTTATTGTATAAGCCTCACGAAAATTAGGTCCTACTAACAAAGGGCTAATATTATTACCAGAACTAATCATATAGCGCTAATCATTTTAAAAACTTATAAATGTGTCAACTTAAGACTCACGAGATGGATTCTGTTAAAACAGGATTATAAGATAAAAATGAAACATATCTAAGGAAAAAGTAGAGAGACAACAAAAAACTGTATTAAGGATCTATGCACTCACTTATTAGTGTAAAAAAGAAGTGAAAGAAAAAATAAGAAATTTAACTGCAGCAAAATGATCAGTGGATTAAACCCATGAAAACGCAATTGCAAAAGGATCACGAAAAAGTTAATCGTTGCAGATTAGTAGAGAGAATTTTATGCCACCAGGATGGAGATAATTATCGAACATACGTAACACAAGAATAAATAGAACGCTTAATATAAGAATGACATTATCCGTATGATCATAGAGGTGCAGTCATAGAGGTAAAGTTAGTAAGCAGGTAGCAAGCACATACGACTCCTGTCATAAAAATAAGATTCTGTCTACCGCCTCACAAGCTCTATCAAAACCAGTTCTACCGAAGAAACCCTTAAAAATTGTTTCTGTCGATTTCTTCGGGCCACTAAGAGTATTAAACTTCAGAAATGATTGCGCACTAGTAATGTTAGACGCATGCACAAAATATGTGAAACTTCACCCATTAAAAAACGCCACTAGCGAAAGTACGATAAAAAACTAGACGGCTATATTGTAGAAATTAAGACAGCGGAAAACATCTATAAAATCGAGGGACGCAATTTACTAGTGAAAAATGCTTACAGGCACTTAAAGACGGCGGCATCCTAATGATGCTGTGTTCCATCCAACATTGCCAGGCTTATATGGTAGAGAGAGTGAGCAAGGAGCTTGCAAGAATCCCGAGATCATTACTACCATCGGATCGACATAATACATGGTTTATGCAAATCGAAGACATCGAGACTATTTTTAACAAATTGCCGCATGAGACAACAAAAGTCACACCTAATGAAGCAATGTGGAGAAGAAAACGCCAGAGGAAGTAGGAGGAACTAATACCGATATCGCCTCGAGCAGAGCAGATGAAGCGAGAAGAACAGATCAGGATAATAAGACACATAATAAAGCGCAAGATAGTAAAAAGATTGCAAAGAATCAACAAGAGCAAGAATGACGTCTCTTCTAAAAAAGGAAATGAAGTTTTAAAAAAGGCCTGCAGCGTATCGAATACTCAGACAGGGTCAGCATATCATGCAGATGACCTTAATTAGTACTCAGAGAGAAGCGAACGAGCACACAATGCTGAAAATTTGAAACGCAGTGCGAAATAAAAGATTATACCAGAACTGCGAGTATCCACTGAAATGGACTCAAAGGTACAGAAGACACAGTAATGGTGCGAAAATCACGATGACCTATGATAACTACGCAAACGAGAGTGCTTACTTATCCGCAAGCTTGTTCTTTTCGTTCACCAGGCACCGAAAACCACCAGATTATCTTTCCAACACTTTACAGTCACCCAAAAATCCACAAAAATAAGATGTCCTCCAAACCGATCGTCAGCGCAATAAACTTAACAGATAAGGACCTAGCACGCATTTTCACTAAATAGCTAAATCCTTTTACAAAAACTCCATCATACACAAAATCTGTTTTCCTTATCAACAAGATAAAGAGATTCACATTCAACCCTAAGATATTCTCGTGATTTTCAACTTAGTATCTCTTCTTACGAAACGACCAATCTCTCATATAATTTATATTATTAAATGCTTGGCAACCTTTGCTCCGATCTTATACCTTTAATGGAATACTATCTCAAAAATACTAAATTCTCTTCAAATAACCAAATTAAAAACAAAACCTTGCGGAGCAGCAATAGGATTTTGGATCTTACTTGTAACAGCCAACGTATTTATAGAACACCGAAAAACTCAACTTTTTAACCAATCCAAGATCAATTCGGAATTATGGTGCTGTTACGTTGACTACACTTTTGTTACCTGCAGACCTAAACTAGATGAACTAAACAAGTTTTTTTAATTTTATTAACCGATTAAATTCTTATGTCCAGTTCACTATGTACATTAAACCAAACGTGAAATTGCCTTATTTAAAAGCACTAAATTACGAAAGATCTGATAACACATCAGGACATAAGGTTTACAGAAAACTTACCAATGCGAACAGATACGTACGTGCTTTCTCTTACCACAACCCATGTCAAAAGGAGTAGCTCATCAAGTCCCTTGTATAAAGTTCTGTCTCCATAAAAAATGAAGACAACTCAAAAAAGAAATTACAAAACTTCAAACAGAACGTACTATAAAAGATTATTAATCTACAAAATAGATCAAGCAATAAGAAAATAGAGTGAAAAAAACAAGTCAACAGAATTTACTTAAGGAAGAGAAAGATAAACGACCACCATCCTACTCTACAACCAAGGTAATCCGGAACAAAATACGAAGAATTTTCAACAAACATAAAATCCAAATAATATTTAAGCCACTTGAAAAAATTAAACAACTTCTGCACAACCCTAAATATTATGAGGCACCTCTTAGTGATTTGAGAATATTTAAAATCCCTTGCTCTTGTGGAAAGATCTATATTAGAGGAACCGGAAGAGTAGTAAGATAGAGTATAAAGGAACATGAGAGTAAAGCCAGGTGAATACGTTTTGGGCAATCAGCACTGGCTAAGCATAATATTCATTTCCTCAACATTTCATTTGACGAAACAAGCGTTATCACAAAAAAATGCAAAATTTTTAAAAGTAAACATGGAGACGCAATCGAAATCTTAAAAGACTCTAATAACATTAGGAGGGACAATGGATATATTATCAATCAGACTTTGCATTCCTTCTTCCTAAGTTTTTTGAAAAAGACTTGATTGGCTAATCAGGTTCGACTATTTGTAGTTTTTTACATGGTTGGGACCTGAAACATCTTCTCTTATTATACAAAAATGGTTTAATTTACATTAAAAATTAATAATTTTTAATTTATGAAAGCAAATTTTTTAGCGGAAAGTTGTATTTTTATCATAGAAATATGAGTTTTCAACCAACAAAATTGAATTGCTATGTAAGCATTTCAAGTTTCAAACAAAATTGTGAAGTTACAACTCAAAAAGATAAAATTTTAACAAAAATTGTATACAAAGTATAGCAACATTAAAAATTGCTGCCCCAAATATTGATTTATTTATTTATCAACAATTACATTTTTTGCGACCAAAGATTACATGTTTAAAAATCGGGTATTCAGACAAAGCAAAGATAAAAATACATAAAACTAAAAATGTTCTTAATTATTCAAGTAAATTAGGATTAATCTAGGTTAAACTGTCATATAGTATAGGATCGCTGCTTTTGAATAAAATAAACAATAATAAGGAAATAAAAAGTATTACAACGCGTTTCTTATCTAAGTTACATATGTTTTAAAGCATCTTAAAAAATCCAGATTGGTCACAAAAAAAGGTTGTATGATAAACCAAAATCACGGATGGAAGGAAATTCATTTTTCAGTGAGGGGCTTGAGAAACTTGTTTTGACGTATTTGGTTGATAATTAATGATTAGTTGCATTACGTTATTAGAAATATCCATATTATGCATTTTTGATTTAGGAATTGTACGATCGATTGTGTCAAAGGCTTTTGAAAAGTCGGTATAATTTACGTCAACCTGATAACCTTTTTGCAGAGAATAATTGAGGTATTATGTGAAACAAATTATGTTAGTGACCGTACACATCTTTTGAACACACCCATGTTAACGATCGGTAAGCATGGGTTTAATTGCTGCATGAATTTAAGGGGATATAGATAGGAACGATCTAAGTAGTCTTTTAGGCGAGTGAAAAATACCCTGTTTTGAAGGCGATGTTATAAATCATATTTAGCGATTTGAATACCACTAAAGCGCAATACTTGACAACAAACAACTAGGGATCCGATCAACGCCTGACGTTACTGAATCTGTGAGAGCCTTAGCTGAAAACAGTACATCATTATTTGACAAGAAATAAGAGCTTCTGATATAAAAATTAGAAGGAACGTACGGGGTTTCCTTAACTACATCGGAGATTTGCAATGCGCGCGAAAACTTATCAGCAAACGCATTTACAATAGATGGCGGATCGTTTAATGTTGTCAAATCGCAGTATATAACTTTTAATTGTCTGTTGCTAGTGTTAATATTGTTCACAAGTTCTTAGAAAAATTTAGGAATGAGTTTTGTGTCCTTCCTATAGCTACTGATGTAACAGAGGTGATCTTTTATTATTGACTTGCTAATTTTATCCTAAATCAGTTTTATTTTAGCTATGTAATGAGTCGGATGCCCGTGCTCTCTCCTTTTCAAAAGGTGATCTTTGATAGATATGTCATTTATATGAGATTGAGATAACCAAGGGGGGAATTTATTATGCCGTGAGATCTTAAATATAAAGATAGTGACACAGTCTCTGATAAGCTGAAATAAAGCATCAGTAAACGCAGAGTATGGGCTCCCCGCATCACCAGTAAGCTATAAGAAAAAACTGTCAATATTGGTGGGGCATATATACAATGCGGAGAAGTCAGCTTTTTTAAAATTAAGCCCAGGGATATTGTGAAATAGACTTGATTTTTTTTCATTCAAATTACCAAGTGTGAAAATTATAAATTTAGTAGCGTTAAAATCTCGAACAATCGCTATGTTAGGGGATTGAAGGTCATGGAGGTCTTGCAAGTTGTCAAGAAAGGTTGAGAACTGTAAAGATGTAACATCAGGTGGACAATGCAAGTAAAATTAGCGGAATAGACTTTTTTATTATTTTAAGGCCTACGATGTTAATATTATTGTCAAGTTGACAAATAGGTACTGGGTTATTATTCGTAGCATGCAAAACCGGTTGTGAACCTACAAAAACTCCAGTCCCTATTTGACTAATCCGGTCATCCCTAACAACATCTGAAGGGTTTCTGTAGAAAATATTATGAGTTTATAAGGAAAGTGTAACCTTGATGACTGTTGGAATATTTAGGCGATTCTGTATACGAAGATTCTTTTCTCTGGTGCTTATTTTAGCTGCTAGCTCCTTTATTGCCGTCTGTAGTCTTCTTGTTGTATTTGTGTACGGTCGCTGAAGAAACTTAAATCCTTTAATTTAGTTGGTATTTGTTGATATAGTCTCGCGTCCAAGAAAGCACAGGAGTAACATGGATTCCTTCATGACAGTGCATTTAGCACAAATCAATGCTTGTAGAACAAGGAGACTAGGAAATAAGGACACGCAAGGCAGTTTGCAGACAAACAACACAAAAAAGTAGCCAAAAATGAGGACAGGACAGGAAAGCAGAAGTAATTCGGAACGCGTGTAAAATTGCCAGTTACGTGAACAATTAAAATGAGAAAAAAATATGAAATGAAATTCATAAGCTTATTATATTGAATTTGAAAAGTATTCGCAAACCTTCAAGAATGCCCTTCCCCTTTCACAAATATTCGTTGAAAAAAATTCACATTCATCCCCACCGTAAAAGTGTATTGTATTGACATCTGTTCCTTAAAAAAAACATATTTTCAAAATGATAAAAAAAATCATTTTTGCTATGAAAAAATTGAAATTTGTGAAATTTTTCTAAAATTTTGTATTCGCTATTTTTCGTTTTAATCAATATCAGATTTGTAAGTAACGACACTAGGAAGCTCCTAGTGACCCTATTTTTTATTAAAAAAATTAAAATTGGGCAGAATTTACCGCCGTTATGCTTTCGCCATTTTTTTTCTTCAAAAGCAAATATCAGATTCATAATCAGTGACTTCAGAAGCATCTAAGTAAGAGAATTTATCGCAGAATGATGGTAATTACAAATAATTTGCAGCTTTTTGCGATTATCGACCACTGTGCGACGAGCTTCATTCACTACACTTGTGAAAATATATTAGCGGCAGGCTCGGTAGATTGACGGGCCGTCATCAAATAATTTTGTTTTTAAGTGTTTTACAAAGATTTCCAACAGACACAAGAAACATTTTGTGTCCAGGAATATATTATAATTTGAACTATGTCGAGTTACCTCGGCTTTGCTTTGTCTATTCTATTCTATTTTTTGAGCATGTTCCTTTTTATTCAAGAAAATAACAAAAGTTGGAGGTAAATGAAAGCCATTAATGAAAGTATGTAAAGCATTCATTTATCGAGATTATGTTTAGAAAATTTTTGAGCAGTTTGTTTGCACTTCTTTTATAACTTAATGAGTATAAAACACATGAAGATTTTTTTCTAGAATCCTTCTTCTTGTACTGCTAGGTTGTCTTCATTTTCAATGTAAGTATCATTTATATTATCATTAAAAATTTTAATTGAAGAAGTATTTTCAGATACCAAGTAAGTAAAACTTAGAATCTTTTTTATTTTAAATACAGCAAAAAAAATTATTTCCATTTGAAAACATCTAAACCTAAAGAAACAGCCTCACAAAATTTGCTGTGCGGAAGAGATCAGATTATGTTATCTATATGAGCATTGGTGCTCTCACCACGAATCCTACCTTAGTTTTGCCTTTTGCGTCAGGGTCTTTTTCTAAAGGTAGAGAATTTCCTAAAAAATCCTATTTTTCAAATTTTTTTTTTTAAGGCAGACATGAATTTAACTCATTATTGGAGACAAATAACTTAAACTATAATATGAATACATTTTATTAAAAATTAAGAAAGTAAGAAGTCATCCAAAAACAACTGCTTGTGTTTACTTGATAAACCCAAGTCGGCAAAACATTCCAGGCTAAATTGCTTTCTAATGGCTTTAAAGAGCTCGCCTTTTCCATTAGTCAAAATACTTAGGACAAGGTGAAAAAAAGCTAGAAGATCATACCCAGAACAGCTCCCGATTCCTCTCTCTTTCTTTTTAATTTCTTCCCTTTTTCGTTTTCTTTCCCCAAGGGCACTGGCCAGTGACGGCCAACTTGGCGTTTGTTTTGTTACTTTTCTTCACTAATTATTTACATGCATTAGGAATTTTCATTTACATAAGAGTAGGCAACAATTTCATTCACGACTCATTTTACCGCAGTAAAATTTTTGTAGATTAAAGTTAATTTCGATTTTTGCCTTCAGTAGCTGCGTTAATTGGGTTAATTATGATAACTTAATTTCTAGTCTTACTTTACTTACCATTATCGTCATTTTACCTTGTATATTTTAAGGCTTTCGCAATTTAAATTCTTGTAAATTCTACTCTCTTAGCATACTACATTTGTTTTAAATTTTCAAGCTTATTTTACATTAGAATATGCTCATTTATTATTCCGCTTTCATTTTTTGCCTTCTTTCTCTGCGATCTGGTATTTCATATTATTTTTATTCTTATTATAGCCTAAGTTTAAATATTTTTCTGTTAGGCCCTGTAATTTTGTAACATTACTATTATTTATGTCTTACGCTAATATTTCCATTCAATGAAGAAGCCAAACGCTACAAGCCTTTTAAACGTAAGCGGCGCGCTCCACCTTATCGAGAGAAGAGGACGAAAAAAAAAAGAGTCAGAAATGCCCCTCCTCCTGCAATGCGATTGCGCGAGAGTCCAGGGCCGATCGCCGGCCGGCAGGCTCTTGTTAAATACGAGCGCCCTTGACCAAATAGACGACTCTCGCTCAGACATTTGACCGGGATTAAGGTCCTTTGGTGGCCGTCAAGCGTTAACCTTTTTGTGAGCTAAGAGTAAAACGAATTAAATTATTTTCAGTTTTTCTTAAACTTCTTCTTTCTCTGCCACTAATAGTGGTCGGTGCGCTATTAGTAGCTTCGCAAAATACTTTTCTTCTTCTGTCTCTTCTACTTTTTTCGAGGCTGGTACGCTCCCAGCAGCTCCGCAAGCCTCTCTCTTTTTCTATCTTTCAAAGCCGGTACGCTCCCAGCAGCTCCGCAAATCTCTTTTTTCTCTTCTCTTCAATGTCGGCACGTTCTTCGCAGCTCCGCAAACCTCTCTCTCTCTTCTCTTCTTTCCGAGGTCGGTGCGCTCTCAGCAGCTCCGTAGAACTTTTTTTTTCTCTCAATTCTGAGGTCAGGGTTCCTCTAGGGACTGGCTTATAGTGGTCTGTCCGTCTCGCCCAGCAACACTTCATCTCGCAGAATCTTCGTGCCACCCCCGACGCCTTAGATCTAGCCGGAACTAACACGACCTAGCTAGTATCAAATGTCTTTAAATTTGTTTCATAGATCCGAACTGTTTTTATAAAAGTTTAAGTTTTACTTATAATTATTTCAATTTAGGTACTAACAAATTTACAAAAATCAGTAATAAAAGATCTTCAAAAGAAAGTGAGAGGTTTTCAAGGAACATGAATTTTGTCAATCTTTAGGTAGACTATAAAATCCGGGAACTATGCTGTTATAACTTTAAAGGTGACGAGCTATGTCAAAAGAAATACGATTATTATGAGTTAATTTACTAATAATACAATTAATTTGGTTATAAATTTGGTTTTTGAGGGCTTCATTCAGTTTAATGTGAACATTTTTTTCAGATAAGAGCATTGTGCTTTTTGAAACTAGAAGCATTAATATTACTCACGATTCGATAGCTTTGTGTAATTCTGTTCTGACAATCAAAATATAATTGGATGTTATCTTCTACTGCTTACTCAAGAAGATAAGTTTTCAGGTCGAAGATTTATTTGAAAATTTTTCTATTATCATAATTTAAATCTGCAATTTTAGTTTTAAACATTTTTATCATAACGTACATGCATTCATTTTCGTAATTATTTCTCCACAAAGGGGTATTAAAAACAATTGCTGGTTCTGAATTAATAATATGAGCAAAAAACACCTTAAGACTTGCATCTTAATAGAGAGCTGCTTTGATTATTTATTAAAATAAGTTGATATAAAAATTGTTTTTACATGCCACAGAGATTATCACAACTGATTTCCTAACACAAAGACCCTATTTGTTTTTATTAAGAAAGTCATGTAATTCACTGTATACATTTCGGATGCAGTTGTGCATACATTTTCCTAACCAGCAGACACATTAAAGTCAGAATTCGAGAAAATATTGGAGATTGAAAAAACAACAAGCGAAAAATTAATTTTCTAATCTTATACGAATCTAATCTTATACGAATTTTGCAATATTCGTGGTTATTCACACTATTAAAATCCGAACAAGTCTTTTATCATAATAGATAAATAAGAGTAATCTCATAATTTGACAAACTTAGTTACGCTAAAATTTAACTTAATGGCGCACTGTTTAATTATCGGGTCACTTGAATCATCACGTTTTAAGGGCGATGTTAAAAATTATATTTAGTGATTTGAATATTTGGATATATATTGCAGGTTGTCTAGAAATGTTGAGAACTGTAAAGATGTAACATCGCGTGGACAATAAATTGCAAGTAAAATTAGCAGGATGGATTTTTTTATTATTTTAAGACCTACGATGTTGATATTATTGTCAAGTTGTCGAATGGGTACTAAGTTATTATTAGTAGCATGCAGGTTCACAACCTTTAGGTTGTGAACCTACAAAAACTCTATATCCTGTAAGACTAATTTGGTCATCCCTTTAAACATCTAAAGGGTTTCCGTAAAAAATATTATGGGACGAGATGGTAGGTTTCAACTATGACTCAGTAACGATAATGAAATCGTAATGATTATTATCTAGAAAATTGTGAATAACGCTCAACTTAGCATTAAGTCTGCGAATGTTTTAGTGAAAACGGATAACTTCACCCGATTTAAATGTTTCGCTGTCACAGGTTAAAGTTTATGAGGAAAAAGTAGCTTGATGACTGTTGGAATATTCTGGCGATTCTGCATGCGAAGATTCTTTTCTCCCGTGCTTGTTCTGGCTGCTGGCTCTTTTTTAGCTAGTCTGTAGTCTTCTTGTAATTGTGTGCGGTACATTAAGACACTTAAGTCCTTTAATTCAGCTGGTATTCGCTGATATAGTCTCGCGTCTAGGAAAGCACAGACGTAGCTTCTGCAGGGCCAAAAATAATCAAATTATTTTTGCGCTCAACTCAGTCTTTAAACTCAGCGAAGATGTTCAAAATAAGACCCTGAGCCAGTTCAGAGTGATCCTTTGTCTGAATTTAAACGACTTCAACCTCAAGTTCTTCGATCCTAGTAGTGTTTTTGGCAATATTGGACACAGCGTTGTTTACTTTTCAACTTAGCTAACATGAATTCCTTCATGACAGTGAATTTAGCACAAATCAATGCTTGTAGAACAAGGGGACCAGGAAATGAGGACACGCAAGGCAGTTTGCGGACAAACAACACGAAGAAGTAGCCAAAAATGAGGACAGTTCACAACGCGGCACTTGGATTTTAGGAAAACTTTGAATACTGTTCTTCATCATAAAATAATTTTAAAAGGACCAAAAAAAGGAACTGCAGATCACTCGAGGGGTAGGGGTACCTAAAGACCTCAAGTGCACAATTAGAAATTTATAAGAAGGAAACACTTGCGTAAAAAGCAGGAGTAAGTCGAAGCACGTGTAAAACTGCCAGTTACGCCTAGCAAAACGATTTTGCGTGTGCTTTTAGTACAAATGTGAACAATTCTAATGGAAAAAATATGTGGAATCAAATTTATAAGCCTATCATGTTTTTTTTTAAAAGTATTCGCAAACCTTAAAAATTGCTCCTTCCACTTTCACACATATTTGTTAAAGACAATTCACAATCCCGCCACCGGAAAATTTTATTCAAAAAATAAAGTTTTCAGAAATATCTTACTTGATCGTGCCCTGTTTTTAATTCACAAAAAAGAATTACACATTAACATTTATCTAAGCAGAATGAACAGACATCTGTTTGTGGGAAAAACATATTCTCTTAGTGATAAAAAAATCATTTTTGTTACGAAAAAATTAAAATTTTTGCAAATTTTTTGATATTTTGTATTTGCCATTTTTTTGTTTTAATCAATATCCAAATTGTAATTAACGATCCCAAAAACCTCTCAGTGACCCTTCTTTCTATAACAAAATTAAAATTGGTCAGAATTTCCCGCTATTTTGCATCCGCCAATTTCTTTCTTAAAAAACAAATATCAGATTTACCATCACTGACTTTGAAAACATTTAAGTGAGAACATTTATCGCAAAATGATGGCAATTATGAATTTTGAGCAGCTTTTTGCGATTTTTAACCACTGTGCAACGAGCTCTATTCACTACAATTCTGAAAAAATATCACCAGCAAGCTCGGTAGATTGACGGGCCGTCATTAAATGATTTTGTTTTTGAGTGTTATACAAAGATTTCCAACAGACTTCAGAAACATTTGGTGTCAAAAAATATATATTTAATTTGAACTATGTCGGCTTGCCTTGGCTTTGCTCTGTCTATTTTATTTTATTTTTGAAGTATAAGTTTAGATTATTCAATTAATATTGGTAATGCTTTTACCATAAATTTATATTTCATGATCCATTTTATTCTTGATTCGAATGCTTATACACTGAGATAAAAACTCACAAGGTCAAAAAGATTATTTTAATTTTTGTGTGTTCTGTAAGTATATATTCAAATAAATATGTAAGATCTTAAAATTTGATATTATCAATCTTCCGCCATCTAATCTATTTATTTAATAAAATAAACAAAGAGTTGGTGCTAGATAAAAGCCATTAATGCAAGTGTGTATAGCAGTCATTTATCGAAATTATGTTTTTTTAAATTCTTGACGAATCTGTTGCCAGTTCTCTTATAACTTAGTCGGTTAAACACAAATAACAATTTTTTCTAGAATCCTCCTTCTTGTACTGCTGGATTGTCTTCATTTTCAATGTAGGTATCATTTTATATTATCATTATAAATTATAATTAAAAAAGTATTTTCAGATACCAAGTGAGTAAAACTCAAAATCGTTCTTTATTTTCAACACATTCAAAGAGAATTATTTCCATTTGGAAACATCTAAACCTAAAAGAACAGGCTCACAAAAATTGCTGTGCGCAAGAGATCAGAGTACGATATCTATATAAATTTTTGGTGCTCTAACTACGAATCCTACCCTAGTTTTCCCTATCACGTTGAAGTTCTCTTCTGGAGGTGAAGAATTTTTTAGATAATTAGCTTTTTCGGGTATGAGCGTCATAAGACATTCTGCACTCACTCCATGCAAACTCTGACGTGATGGGGAAAAACTGTAGTCAGATTCGTGTTCAGCGTCCCCAAATCCATGAAGATACCATACACTGATCTCTCGTGCTTACTGTAAATGATTCTAAAATAAATTAAAAAAAAAAACCTTTGCAGAGATAAGGCTAGATCGACAAAAATAGATCCTTATTCAAGTATTTTCTATTCTGTTGAACACGATTGAACATTTAGAAAACGAATCAGTCAACAAAGCGTTTTCGCATATATCTGCACATGATCAGAGTACAAGCAAACCTTTCAGATACATGAGTTAAGTAATTTAATAAATTATTATATCCAACAGTTATACGTAGAATTAAAAAAATCCTATTTTTTTATTTTTTCTGTAGGAAGACATGAATTCAACTCATTATATTGAATGTAATATTGTGTAATATACAATATTCTAAAGCGGATTATTGAAATTAAAAGATTTACTAATTTGAGACAAACAGCTCGACCTTAGATATGGATAATTTTATTGAAGATTCAGAATGTTATAAGTCGTCCATAAACAACGTCATTAAGTTTAGGATATATTTGACTCTATACTCCTCTTCCTCCTCCAAGAAACGAAGCCTTTAAAAAAATAGTTAGCCTCTAAAAATGTGATATAGTTCACTTTTATAGTTGAGAACAATCTGAAAAGCAATTTTCCGCAAATAATTCTCCGCTCGTATTTACTAAATAAACCTAAGCTGGGAAAACCTTACATGCTAAATTGATTTCTAATGGCTTTGACGGTCTCGCTTTTCCCATGAGTCATAATACTTAGGACGAGATGAAAGAGAGCTATAAAATCATATTTGGCATAGCTGCCGATTTCTCTCTCTCTCTTTAATCTATCTTATTCCTCGTTTTCTTTCCCCAGGGCACTGGCTAGTGACCGCTAACTTGGCGTTTCTTTTTTTTCTTATTTATTTATTTACATGAATGAGGAATTTTCATTTACCTGAAAGTGGAAAACAATTATATTCACGACTTATTTCACCGCAGTAATATTCTTTAGAATAACGTTAATTTAGATTTTTCTCTTAAGTAGCTGCGTTAATCAAGGTAATTATAATAACTTTATTTCTAGTCTTGTTTTACTTATCATCATTGTCATTTTACCTTGTATATTGAAGGCTTTAATTGCGAAGCAGAACGTTACAGGGCGTAATGTAAGCGGTGCGCTCCACCTTGTCGAGGGAAGGTAACAAAAGAAGTGGCAGAAATGCCCCCCTCACCACCTGCGATGCGATTGCGCGAGAGTCCCGGGCCATTTGCTGACCGGCAGGCTCTCGTTAAATACCGGCGCGCTCGACCAAGTAAACGACTCTTGCTCAGACGTCCGACCAG
>JAUELO010007497.1:0-11655 GCA_032357855.1 Amphibolips quercusostensackenii
TGATAGGAAATGAGAAAAGGTGTGGAGAAAAGGTGTGGAGAACGGTGGTCGGAAGGCATGGAAAAGAAGGGTCCGGTGGGATATATATTCATAATTATGAAAATTAAAATTATATCTATCAGTTTTTTCTTATGAAAATAATCTTCAAATATAGTTATTTTTCAAATATGGCCTATTAAAAACGTTCTTAACGATTTCAGCCAATGTTGCCTTTGAAAAAATGAGCAAACACAAATTAAACTTTAAATATTTCAAAAAGTGGGTAAGAAGCGAATAAAGAATTAATTTTTTATTAATTAATGTGCGCGCGTGTGTGTCTGTGTGTCTTACAATTTGACTTTCCCTTTACAATTCCCCCTTTTCCCCTTTTTCTCTTCTACTTTTTCACTTTCTCCGTATACTTTCCCTTTTTCTTCTCTCCTCTTTAACTATTTCCCTTCCTATTTTCTACTTCTGCCTTTTGAATTTCCTCTTTCCTTCTTTTTAATTTTGTTTTTTTTTCGTGTTCTTATTCCCTGTTTCCATCCCTCTTCCGCTTTTTTCTTTCTCCTGTTTCCCTTTTCCTATTCCTTTTTTTTTTAATTCCCACTTATTTATTTTCCTTGTTAATTTTCCATTTTTTCATTCACATATCCCTTGTTTCTTCCCCCTTCTTCCTTTTTTACTTTTTACTCATTTTCATTTTTTCCTTTTCTCCCTCCTATTTTCTCCTTTCTCTCTTTTTATTTTACCATCTACCTCTTCCCTTTACTATTTTTCTTGTTTCTTTTATATTTTTTTCTATACCCTTTTTTTCTTTCCCCTTACTCCCTTTCCCTTTTCTCTTTCTCCTTTTCCTTGTTTTCCTCTTTGCTGTTTCCCTTCAACCTTTTCCCCTTTTTTTTCCTTTTTCCTTTTTCCATTTTCCCTTTCTTATATCAACTTTTCTCTTGTCCTTGTATCTTTCCCCTCCACCCCCTTTTCTGAATGAAGGGGGATGGTGTGAAAGGAGGGTAATAATAGTATACGAGGGAAGTGGCGGAGAAGGATGGTGGGAAAGTTGTAAAGTGGATGCTGGAGAGGGGAGGGAATAAGTTAAAGTGTTATAATGAAAAAAAGCGGACGAGAACATGAGAAAAGTGGTACAGAAGGATTGGAAAAAGGAAGAAAAAGAAGAGGATTGAAAAAAGCATTGAAAGGATAAAAGAAGATGGAAGAGTAGAAAAGGAAGTGAAGAGATTAAAGGGGTATGATAGAAAATGAGAAAAGGTGTGGAGAATAGTGGTATGAAGGCATGGAAAAGAAGGGTCCGGTGGGATATATTTATAGTAATGAAAATTAAAATTATATCTATCAGTTATTTCTTATGAAAATAAAATTATTATTTCTTAATGAATAACGTTTTGAACTTAAAAAATACTTATTTTATCAATTGTTCTTCAAGAATTATTAACTGCTTTTCTTTAATTTGTTAATAAATAGTTGAATTTTAAAGAACCAAGGCTAAGTTTCATGAGAAATATGGTTTTTACGATTTTGATTCAGTTCTAGAAAAAAGTAAAAAATCTTCAAATATACTTATTTTCTAAATATAGCCTTTTAAAAACGTTCTCATCGATTTAAGCTATAAAAAATTTACTTCCAAAATTAGAAATAGTAGGGTTATAGAGAATGTTGCCTTCGAAAGAATTAGCAAACACAGATTGAACTTTAAATATTTTAAAAAGTGGGTAGAAAGCGAAAAAAATCAATTTTTTATCAATAAATGTGCGCGCGTGTGTCTGTGCGTCTTACAATTTGCCTTTTCCTTTACAATTCCCCCTTTTACCCTTTTTCTCTTCTACTTTTTACCTTTTCTCGTCTACTTTCCCTTTTTCCCCTCTTCTCTTTAACTATTCCCCTTCCTATTTTCTACTCCTCCCTTTTAAATTCCCCATTTCCATCTTTCCTATTTTGCTTTTTTTTTCTTGATTTCATTCCCCGTTTCCGTCCCTTTTCCGCTCTTTCCTTTTCCCTGTTTCGCTTTTCCTATTCCTTTTTTTCATTTCCACTTATTCATTTTCCCATTTTTTTTTATTCCCATATCCCTTGTTCCTTCACCCTTCTTTCCTTTTTACTTTTTCCTCATTTCCACTTTTTCCTTTTCGCCCTTCTATTCTCTCCTTTCCCTCTTTTTATTTTACCATCTACCTTTTCCCTTTACTCTTTTCTCTGTTCCTTTTCTCTTTTCCCTCTATCCCCTTGGTCTTTTTTCTTTCCCCTTACTCCCTTACTCCCTTTCATTTTTCTGTTTCTTCTTTTCCCTGTTTTCCTCTTTGCTGTTTTTCTTTAACCTTTTCCCCTTTTCCTCTTTTTTTTTTCTTTTTTTCTTTTTCCATTCGTCCTTTCTTATATCAACTTTTCTCTTGTTTTTGTATCTTTTTCCTTCACACTTTTTTCCCTTTTCCTGTTTTCTTTCCCCCAAGTCCTTTTACCAATTTTTCTTTCTCTTTTCTCTTGTTGCTTTTACTTTTCTATTTTTAATTTTCTTTCTTTTCACTAATTCAACTTTTCATTTTTACCTTCTTTTCCTTTCTCTGGTTACCTTATCCACTTCTTTCTTTTTCTTCCCCCGTACCCCCTTTGCCTTTTTTCCTTTTCCCTATTTCCCTCTTTGCTCTCCCCCTACCCCTTTTCCCCCTCTCTCTATTTTCCCCTTTTTCCATTTTCCTTTCTCATTTCCCTTTCCTTATTTCATGTTTTTACTTCCCCTTGTTTCTCTCTCCTTACCTCTTTTTCCTATTCTCCTTCCTCTTAGTCTTTTTTCTGATTTTTACTATCTTATTTCCCATGTTTTTTTCCCCTTACCTTTCTTTTTCCATTTTTACTTTTTTTCTTTTTCACCATTTTACCTTTTATCTTCTCTCGTTCCCGCCCCTCTTCCCCTATTTCCTATTTTCTTTTTCATATTCCTTTTTTTTTTTACCTTTTCACTTGTTTATTTTCCCATCTCCCTTTCCCTCTTTCCTTTCCCTATTTCCCTTTTTACTTTTTCCTTGCTTTCGCTCTTCTGTTTCTTTTCTGCTTTCCATTTTACTTTTCACCTTATCCCTTTACTGTTTTCCCTGTTCCTTTTTTCTTTTTTTCTTTTTCCCTATCCCCTTTGTCTTTTCCCTTTCCCCGCAACCCATTTTCCCCTCTTTCTCCTTTCCCCATTTCTCTTTTTGCTGTTTCCCTTCTACCGTTTCCTCTTCCCCTCATTTTATCCTTTTTTCTTATTTCCCCTTGCTGATTTCAACTTTCTTCTTTTATCTTTCCCCTCCACCGCCTTTTTTTCTGTTTTGCCATCCCCGTGTCCTTTTTCTTATTCGTACCCTCCTCTTCCTTTGTTTCTTTACCCTTTCCTCTCTCTTTTTTTTACTTTTTTTCCTTTGCACTATTTCACCTTCTCCCCTTTCCGCTTTTTACCTCGGCTCTTGTTTCTTGTTTCTTTGTGCTCTTTCTTTTTCCCATTTTCCTGTTCTCTTTTTTCCTTTTTAACTACCCCAATGTACCTTTTACCCTTTTCCGCCGTTTCCCTTTCCCTTTTTTCCTTTTTCCTTTCCCTGTTTACCTTATCCACTTCTTCTTTTTTTTCCCTACCCCCTTTGCCTTTTTTTTCCTTTCCCCTATTTCCCTTTTTGTTCTTTCCTGTTTACCTTTTTTACTTTCCATCTTTTCCCCCTTTTTTCCATTTCCCCTTTCCTATTCCACCTTCCTCATTTATTCTTTTTTCTTTACCTCGTTTTTCGCTGCTTACCCCCTTCTTTATTTTTCCTTCTCTCAGTCCTTTTTTTTAATTTTCACTATCCTCTTTCTCTTGTTTCTTTGCCGTTTCTCTTTCCGTTTTTCACTTTCTTTCCTTTTCACCATTTCACATTTTCTCTTCTCTCGTTCCCGTCTTTCTTCCCCTTTTTCCTTTTCCCTATTTCCTTTTTTATATTCCTCTTTTCAATTTCCTCTTTACCCTTTTGCGGGTTTATTTTCTCATTTCCGATTTCCTTTTTCCTCGTTACTTTTCCCATTTCTTTTTTTACTTTTTCCTCGCTTCCGCTCTTTTGTCTTCCCTTTTTCCGCTTTTCATTTTACTTTTCACCTTTTTCCTTCACTGTTTCCCCTGGTCCTTTTTCTCTTCTTCCTTTTTCACTATCCCCTTTGTCTCTTCCCTTTTTAAAAACCTATACTTTCCTCTTTCTTCTTTCCCCATTTTCCTTTTTGCTGTTTCCCTCCTACCTTTTCCCCTTTCCCTCATTTTTCCACCTTGTATTATTTTCCCTTGCAGATTTCAACTTTTCCCTTTTTCTTTAATTTTTCCCCTTCACCGTCTTCTTTTTCCTGTTTTGCCTTCCCCGTGTTCTTTTTTTAATTTGTACTGTCCCCTCTCCTTGTTTCTTTACCCTTTCTTCTTTCTATTTTTTACTTTTTTTTCTTTTTAATATTTTACCTTCTTCCCTTTCCTCTTTTTCACTTATCCTCTTCTTTCTGGTTCCTTTTTCCCTCTCTTCCTTTTCGCCCTTTTCTCTTTTCCCTCCCCCTTTTTTCACCTATCCCCTTGTACCTTTTACCTTTTTTCCTTTGTTTCCCTTTCCCTTGTTCCCTTCTTCCCCTTTTCCTGTTTCCCTTATCCACTTCTCCTTTTTTTCTCCTACTCCCTTGTTCTTTTCTCCTTTCCCTTTTCTACACACTATGTTTTTTTTTCAAAAAAATATTTTTGATGAGCTCTCTGCTGTAGATTCTTTGCAGAACCACTACACCTAAATCATATTCATGTTAAAAAAATTAAGTGACAGAAGGCACGCTTAAAATCGTGTATCGTAAGTTTTGAAAATTTTTTAGTAAGAATAATGTATTTTATTTGAAATCACTTCATAAGTATAATAATCTTCTATCATAAAATCATAGAATAATTTTTTTTAGAGATCTGATTATTTACAGAACTACTCTAATTAATGTAGATTTAAATGATTTTTGATCTTTACTTTTTATAGTTTTTAGTCCGTCCGTTTATCCTGCTTTTTCCTGCGAAAAGTGTGAAGAAAAGGGAAGGTAATGAGTTAGATGGTGACAGTGGGAAAGGTGGGAAAGGAGGAAGGGAGTTATAATAAAGAAAGAGAGGGGTGAACAAGGATGGTGAAAAAGTAAGGGAAATGAGTGTGAGGTGAAGTGGATAAGATGTAGTGATGGTCATGTGATGAAGCAGGATAGTTGAAAGGATTGTAGAAGGATAGCACAAAAGAAGAAGAAAGAGAGAAAAATAAGGGCAAGGTGATTAATCTTTTGTTAAAGCTCCCTTGGCTTTAACGAACACTTTTTTATAACGTATTTTGTGCTTTGCACTTGATCTTATGTATATTATGTTTATTTCTTTACGTCGGTCTGGAACGACTTATCTGAATTTTGCAAAATAATGTACATACTTTATTTTTATGATTATTTTTTATATAACTTTTTACTTTTTCCCCCCTTTCCTTCACCTTTTTCCCTTATCTCTTTTCCCCTCCTTCTTTTTAATACCATTTACGTTATTCCTTTTACTTCTTTATTCTTTCTTTCCCACTCTCCCTTTCCACTATCCCCTTTATCTTCTCCTTTTCACTTTCTTTTATCATTCTCCATTCTCATTTTTTCTTTTCTATTTCTTATTTCAATCTTCCTTTTTATTTTCCCTTTTCACATTTCTACTTTATCTTTTTCCTTTTTACTACTGCCTTTCCCGACCCTATTTTCCTTTACTTTTTCCCTTTACACTTCTGCTTTTTCATTTCCCGTTCTTGTTTTTTTTCTTTACACTTTTCCCTTTACCCTTACACTTTTCTACTTTCTACTTCCCCTTTTCTATTTTACCCTTTCTGCTTTCTTTTTTGCTCCCTTTCCCCCCTTTTTTCTTTTACTACTCTATTTTTATCTGTCCCCCTTTCAACTTTCTCCTTTTTATCTTTTCCTTTTTTTTCTTTCTTGACTTCCCCTAAACTTTTTATGCTTTCCCTTTTTACTTTCCCATTTCGCTAAAAAACTTGTCCATTGCCCTTTCACTTTCTTTTTATACCAATTCCTCTTTCCTTTTTTTCACTTTCTCCTTTCCGCTTTCGCTTCCCCTTTTTTTCCTTTACATTTCTCCTTATCCTTTCTAGTTCCCCTTCTTGCTTTCTCTTTTCACTTTCCGTTCACCCCAATACACTTTTACTTGACCCTTTCCCTTTCCTTTTTCCTACTCGAACTTTTCCCTTTCACCCCTTCTCCACTTTCCACTTTCTCTTTTTCCCTTTCACTTTCCCTTTTATCCTCTCAATTTTACCTTTTTATTTTTCACTTTATTCTTTTAACTTACCCTTTTTCCTTTTGCCGCACAAAAAGGAGATTTGAATAAAAAGAGAAGGTATAAACAGTGCGTAAGAAAGAGACAGAGAAATTTTTGGATCCAGAACCACTCATACATATATCCATTATGGGTTATGAATTAATTGTTTTTATCCAGTTAAAAAGCAGACTATTACTTTACTTTTTTGGTCGACAATTCAATGACTGAGTTGAATGTTGAAATACTTTGTTAAATATTTATTTCATTGGTTAAGGATTTAACCATTTTATTAAAAATTTATTTTGTGTTTGTTTGATTTTTTTAGCTGAAAAATTTGAATATTTTATTATTGTTTGAAAACAGATCGTCTCTAGAGAAAAAAAGGACTACTTGGATCAAAATTCTTGTGCTTTTTTTATTCTTTTTTTTTGTGTAGAAAATTAATCTTCTTAGTTGCAAATTAAACTGCTTGATTGCAAGTTGAGGTATTTTGTTAATAATGCATTTAATCGTTCGGAGATATGTCTCTTAGGTTAAAAATAATAGTTCTTAAAAAATTGTTTTTTCTTTGATCATTGTTTAAACTAAAAATTTTACTATTACATAATTGGTTGAAAGTGTATTGTTTTTGGTTAAAAATTAAACTAATTGATTGGAAGTTAAACTAATTTGTTAAACATTCATTTTATTGGTTAAAAGTTTATCTCATTTTTTTAATTTTTAAAAAATTTTTTAATTTTGTAAAAATTAACTTTTCAATTGAAAATGAAAGTTATCGGCTTAAAAATGCACATTTAAGTATTACATATTTTCCTGAGCGTGCATTTTATTTTTTAAATCAATCGTTTTAGTTAAAAGTTTAAATAGTTTAATGGAAAATTCTATGATTGTTAAAAAATAATATTTTTTGGTTAAAACTTTATCTTTTCGGGTTTAAAGGTCAGTCGTTTAAAAAAAATTTTACTTGCTAGCCTGAAAACTTTAACCAATGAATATTTCAATTTTTAACAAAAAACAGTTGAAATAAATTGAAAGAACTGAATTTTAACCAAGATACTTGAATCCTGAACTGAAACAGAATAATTTTTTACAAAAAAAGATACAATTTCTATTAAAAGAGATGAATTTTCAAACCCAAAGATAAATTTTCAACAAAAAAGTTGCATTCTTAATGTTCTACAAAAGACCTAAATTTAAATAAATTGTGGACTTCCTTGAACTCTTAAATAATTTAAAATAAATAAGTTTAATTTTCAGTGCTTCAATTTATAATTACTTTAAGTTTAATTTTTCAGTTTCTTTTATGTTTTTAGGTTTTCGGTACACTGTTTGAAAAATATGTACTAGATTTAGTATGCATTTAATGGAAGAAAAAATGCACAACATGAAATTAAATTTAGTAGCCCCCAACCAGAAATCGACCACGGAGGAGAAAAGTATTGAGGAGCAAAGTATTAAAATCTTTGTAAAATAATCAAAGTATTTAAAAATTTTTTCAAATCCATCCGAAATCTTTTTGTAATATTTAAAATCTTTGCGAAATATCTGAAATTTTTGTAAACTTTTAAAAATCATTAAAAAATCATTGTAATAATTCTGAAATATTTTTAGATGTTTGCAAAATATTTGAAATATTTGTGAAATTTTAAAAATCATTAGAAAATTATTGTCATATTTCTAAAATGTTTTAAAATGTTTTCAAAATATTAAAAATATTTTATGATATTTGTTAAATTAATAAAATCTTTAGGGAAGCATTGCAATCTTTGTACAATCTTTTGAATCTATTTAAACGCTTTGCGAAAGATTCAACATCTTCGAAAAATCTTTGAAATATTTGTGAAATTTTTTACAAATTTTTGCAGACCTAAGAAACGTTTCTAAGTATTTGTGAAATTATGAAAATCTTTCTGAAATCCTTTGCAAATTATTGACAACTTTGTGCACTATTTGAAATCTATTTAAAATTTGTGTGAAATAATTGAAATCTTTATGAAATTCGACTTCTGCCAAATATTTAAAATCCTTACAAAATTATTGAAATATTTGTGAAATCTTTCCGATGTTTTTGGAAATTTTTTAAAAACATTCAAAATATTATTTTTAATATTTAGTAACATTTGATGAATTATTAAAAATGTTAAAAGTCTATTTTAAAAAATCTATCTGAGATCTTTGCGAAATATTTGTGAAATCTTCGGAATGTTTCAGAAATCATTGCAATCTTTGTGAAATTTTTTTGACATCTTTGGAAATCTTTTCAAAATATTTAGTTATATCTGTGAAATAATTAAAATCATTGAAGTCTTTCTAAAATCTTTTTAATCCACTGGAAATATTCTCGGAATGTTTCAAATCTTTATAAAATCTTTGAGAAATCATTGAAATCTTCGTGCAATATTTGATCTCTATTAAAAATATTTGCGAATTATTTGAAATCCTTGTAATATCTTTGAAATGTTTGTAAATTAAATGAAATTTTTGTGAAATCTCTCCAAAATCTTTCAAAATCTATGGAGATCTTTGCGAAATATTTAAAATATTCTTAAAATATCTAAAAATATTTGTGAAATCACTGAAATCTTTGTAATATCTTTGGAAAATCATTAAAAACTGTGTACACTTTTTTAAATCTATCTAAAATTGACTTAAAATATTTTGAGTGTATCCGAAATTTTGAAAATCTTTTCAAAATGTTTAAAATATTTTTGAAATGTTTGGTAATATGTGTCAAATTATAGAAATCTTTGTAAAATACTTGGGAAACCATAAAAATCTTTGCGCACTCTTCAAAATCTATTTAAAATTTGTGAAAAATAATTTAAATCTTTGCAAAGTATTTGAAATCTTTCTGCAATCTTTGAGAAATTACTAAAATCTTTGTAAATTCTTTAGGATCCCTATAAAATCATTAAAATATTCGTAAAATCTTGCTGATATCTTTGGAAATCTTTTTCACATATTTGAAATATTTTTAAAATATTTGGTAATATTTGTGCAATTAATGAAATCACTGGATTCTTTGCAAAATCTTTTTAATCTATCTGAAAACTTTGCAAAAATTTGTGAAATCTATGAAAGCCTTTAGAAATCATTTAAATATTTGTGAAATTCTCCTGAAATCTTAACCAATATTTGCAAAATAATGAAAATATTTTTGGAATACCAAAAAATATTTGTAAAATTAGAAAATCTTTGTGGAAACTTTAGTAAATTAACAAAATCATCATGCACTCTTTGAAATCTATCTGAAATTTTTGTGAAATATTTGAAATCTTTCTAAAATCTTGAGAAAATCATTGAAATCTTTGTAAGATTTTTCTAAAATTTTTAGAAGTCTTTACAAAAAAATTAAAATATTTCAGAAATATCTGATGATATTTGTGAAATTATTAATATCTTTGTAAAATCTTTGAAAAATAATTAAAGTCTTTGTAAAATCTTACAAATCCATCCCAATTCTATGTAAAATCTTCGGGAAATTATTTCAATCTTTGTGTCCTTTTTTTAACCTATTTGAATTTTTTTTTAATTATTTAAAAATGTCCGAAATCTTTGCGAAATCTTGAAAATCATTGTAAAATCTTTGATATTTTTGGAAAATCATTGAAATCCTGGTAATAAGTTTCTAATGTTTTCGAAAATTTGCAAAATATTTAAAATATTTTTGAAATATTCAGTCTAATTTGTGAAATTATTAAAATTTTTAGAAAATCACTCAAGCCTTAATGAAATATTAGTAATTCATCTGAAATCTTACCGAAATCTTTGGAAAAGCATTGACATCTCCGTGCAATCTTCAAAATCTACCTGTAATCTTTCTAAAACATTCAAAATCTTCGTAAAATCTTTGAAATCATTAGAAAATCGTTGTTATCTTTCTGAAATATTAAAAAATATTTGGTAATATTCGTGAAATTATTGAAATTTGTGGGAAATTTTTGCAATATTTGTACATTCTTTAAAATCTATTAAAACTTTTTGCAAAATATTAAAAATCATTGGGTTATTATTTAAATATTTGTGAAATTTTTGCGAAATATTTAGAAGTCTTCGCAAAACATCTGATGATATTTTTAAAATTATTGAAATCTTTTTAAGATCCTTGCGAAACCATTGAATTATTGCAATCTTGTTCAAATCTTACTAAAATCTTTGGAAGTCTTTGCAAAAGGTTCAAAATACTTTAATAATATTTTATAATATTCGTGAAATTATTAAAATCTTTGGAAAATCTATGGGAAATAATTGAAATATTTGTGAAATTTTTCAAATTTATCTGAAATCTCTGTGAAAATTTTGTGAGATTTTTTAAATCTTTGAAAAATCTTTAGTAAATCTTTGAAAAATTATGTCAATCTCTCTGCAATCTTTAAAATCTATCGGCAACCTTTGCTAAACGTTAACAAATTTTGGGAAAATTATTAAAAACATTGTGCAATTTTTAAAATCTACCTGATATCTTTATGAGATTTTTTAAAATCTTTATGAAATTTTTCTAAAATCTTCTGAATCATTTGCAAAATATTTAAAATATTCATTAATTCTTTGCAAAATATTTGAAATTTTTGTGAAATCTATGAAAAATCATTTAAATCTTTGGCAATATGAATTTTATGCCTTTATTATTTTGTTTATTATCTTAAATTATTTACTATTAATTGTTAAATTATTATTCATGTTTTATGTTAAATTCTCGCATAGTATAGTGTTATTATACTATGTACAATATGTACTTTTTAATATTATGAGTCTATGCCCCTGCCTCCACCTAGGAAAAAAAGCCTCCGCTGCTTTTGCACGCGTAAACTAAATTCAGTCTGCATGTATACGCAATTTAATATGCGCACACGGAAGAAAATAGTTAGCTGTAGCAACAAACTAGTTTGCTGTAGCAACCAAGAATTCTTAGTTACATTTTACTAAGAGCATTCTTTGTTGCAGTTACAAACCGGGGCTTGGTAAAGGTGAGTGTTTGTTGCAGTTAATAAGACCGTCTTTGTATTCTTTGTCAGAGGATTTGATTTTGAGGTTACGATGCACCTTTATATACGTGCCCGCGAGATTTTCAAAGTCAAAATGCTACAAGGTGAGCTTCATGAAAAAGAGAATGAGGCACTAACTAATAATCTCCTTCAAATTTGTTAATGTATTGGGAGAAACACTAAGAAGCAGTTTGTTATTGGTAGTGGTTCAGTAGTTTGATAATGGTCGAGTTGGTTCTACCTTGATTCTACCTTTGGTAGAGGATGATGATGACTTTTCCCTTGGAGGAGCTCTCCCAATGTAGAGAAAGTCTTTGGGTTTTGTCGGACAGCGAGATGATAAGAAAACTCCGTGTTCCGTCTAAGGGTGCTTCA
>JAUELO010007518.1:0-11655 GCA_032357855.1 Amphibolips quercusostensackenii
TTAACATTTGTCAAACAGAAATTACAATTATCAATATGGTTCAGAGGTTCTCTTCAAGAAGTCGGGGAAGAAGAAGTGAAAATATGATCTAAATCTCCTTTATATACTGACCTCAATGAAATGACACAATTCGAGCAGCGACTGTCTGGTATCCAATATTTATCTTTATTTTCGGCCTTAATCTGAAACAAAATCTCGTAACGCTCTCGCATTGCAGGACGAATTTTTTGTTTTTGTTTTTGTGGGACAAAAACACCGCAAACGTAGCAGAAGCTATCGTGATGATTTTTGCAACTACGTTATATTTTTCAATTGTTGCAGAATGAGTGTCGAATGATGCCTTACAATCAGCGCTAATGAATTGGGGTTTAATAAATATGAGTTCTAGTCCTAGAGTATAGGTAGCATACATGTGACTCGACAGAGGTCTAGCATGAAATAAAAACAGCATAGAGCACAATACAAAGGAGGGCTCAGAGCTGTTGCATGTGACATAGTAGAAGGGGAGTTGCGCATGCGCTGTGAACACTTTCCTCTGGATCCTTTGTATCACGTGTACAGCGCCCGTGTGATGCCTGCGTGATGAAAACCTGCTCTAAAATCTAAAGAATTGAACACTGTTAACACTAAGAAAACGATAAAGTTCGTGAATAATGTGAAAGATATATTAATTTTCATTACAAAATTTTTTGACAACATTCTATCTTCTGATTTGTAATTTTTCTAAAAAAATTTTGATCTAAGAAACCTCGAAAACCTGATGTGCTGCAAGGAAATAGAGGCCAGCTTCAAATCTAGCACAAAAAACTGCTCTGAAAATGACATATCTCATTCCATAAGCACATAGGTATTTAACTTCCATGTCTAATTTAGTAAAGTAATGATAATGAAACAATGATGAGAATTCCCGTCGCATCTCGCTCGTATGATATGCAGCGAGCCTTATTTTGTTTCACGTTTTTTTTTCATTACATTATAAATGCAATATAAAATGTTTCTAAACAAACAAAACTTTTCTTTGAAACGCGAAAGATTTATTTTATTGGATCATTTTCCTGTATAGCGACCTGATGTTTGCCTAAAACTTTTAAATTTCAGACAAAATTCTGCGTGATTATGTCAGCAATTTAGGTGGAATTTTTTTTTATGAACGCTAGGTCCTTAAAAATCCACTAAAACAAAGTATTAGATAAAAAGTTGTTTTCAGACAAAAGAATTGTCGTTTCACCTGTTTTGTTTTTAACTACGTGAATATATTTTTTCCACAAACAGAATTATTTGGTTGCGAGATTAGGTAAATTCAGTCGCACCACGATAATTTTTGCTGCAAGAAGATTCCTGTTGAGCCAAATGGAAATCCCCTCAATCTTAAATTTGAGAGGGAATTCCAGTAACGTCAAAAAAAGTCCTTTTGTCGCAAGAGGTCATTTCCCTGGGTGAAGTGGTCTACGTGGCTGATTTTTTATTATCAAATTAAAAGTCTGGAAGATTTCCTCTTAAACATCGACATTCTGGATACAACTGTGCAAATGTGTCAATTTGGCTAAAAAATCATTTGTTTGCAACGCTGTACATTGCTTTAGATCTAAATATTTCTAAATCTTTCAAGTGTATGGCTGCCTGATGACCTTGTTAAGGCGAACGCTTATGTCTATTATTCTCACATGTTAAGCACGGTCATCTAACTAGAGGACATTTTAATAATTTCATCTGGCACGGTGGTCAGTCAGAATAATCCTGTTCACGTAAAAGAAATGGGGTTCGTTCTTTACTGCCTTAACTAGGCTGTATTTGTAGCAAGGCTCAAAGCTCTCTTGTGATCCATTGTTATGGGTAATTTGGTGATAAATGATACTAAAAACATCATCATGTTTGCGCATGTATTCTCGCGAGGTAAGCACCTTACAGACATCAATTATGTGCTTGATTTTCTTATCAGGATTTCCACAGAGCCGGCATCTGTCAAACAATGCTGCCACACTGAGGATGCGTTTTTGGTAATTGATCGTTCTAATTACCATACTTTGATTGCCATGAAAGAGGGCAAGTGATGTGGGTCCTTTGAGATGTTTTAGAGGGCTTCAGTGAAGGCAGAATGCAGATACTCTAGGCATTTGTACTAGAACCTGTGCACCTCATCTATACCCGGCGCTTTCCAGTTCTTTGCTCTCTTCAGGATGTGAGTTTCGTCGAAGGCTGAGATAGATAGATTATTTGCCCCAGGCAATCGTGCAACTCTGTAATTTTTTAGACGAAGGAACGTCGTGTTCAGTTGACTTGACCTACGAGTACCCTAGATGCTCAACCAATATCTGACCATTTTTTTGGCCGTAGGTGATTCAATATGATATTGAGTCTGGAAAGTCCTATTGTCATTCCTTCTTGCGGTCGTTGTCTTCAATCGTCTTAGTCGCGCTGACAGTATAATAAGGTTCTGCTCAAGATGCTCAAGCACTTTTTCCAGGTTTCAACATGTTCTTGAACTAATGTTTTTGTTTTGCTGTTATTTTACTTATTTTGTCTTGAATTTGAACCTTCACTGAGAGTTTGACGTCTTTTTTGTGGCCCGAATTTTGCGTTTTATGCTCATTATCCTGGCACATGTGAGCGCTGCGCGATACGCAAGAGTCGGCACCTGCAGCAAGCCCATGTCCTTCTGCAAGAACACAGACAGTATTTCGGTATTCAAGCTGGTAACTAACCGGAAAAGGTGTTTCTTGATTCTTAATTCTGGCAGACTGTTTTTAACAGATTATACCTTATTTTTTAATTCTAGAACCGCATCACTAAACAACACAATGAGACGCACGCTTTTCTGATTAAGCTCTTCAGTGAGATTAACAGGAGCAGAAGTAGGTTCTGGCTGTGAAGCAAACTAAATCAAAAGAGATCAGCGTATTCAACCTTAGAGTATGTGAAAGGCCGACAATTTATTGTCCTAAGTCAGGCAAGCTACTCTATGGTGTACTACGGTGTATTATTCTATTTACAAGGGTTCAGCTGTAGAATATCTAGGAAAGTTTGGTGACATTGGTTATTTTCGGAGCTAAGCAACGGTAAAACCTTAACTGGCCATTTCAAGAATCTCCAATGTGTAAACCTTGCCCTCAATAAATGCGTGCAAGAAATCATAAAAAGTAGACTTTGCCGTACTACCTAGTAATGTCTTCCAGTCACGTCGAGTATGTGAGTCTAGTAAGTTGGTCAGCAGAAAGAATATAAAATGTGACCAATGTTTGACTGAAAATTCAAGCGCCTTAAAAGCCTCTAAGTTTCTTCAGGATTATTAACGAGATTCTGTGAATTCAGAACTGATTCTGACTCTAGAGGTTTTAGAGAAAACAGAAGAGACTAATGAGAATTTATCAATAGTCATTGTTTTTAGCAGACAATAATTTAAACAAGCACAACAAATTTTAACATTCGGTATAATTCTTATAGAACGTTGGCAAGGTAATTTTTGGAAAAGTCCTTGCAAAAGATGATGCGACATGCTAATTAACGCTTCTTAAAAAGTTTGATGATTGCCTAAGCCGAAGTGCTTTTAATAACCTAATGTGCTGTTGCTTAAACTTCAAGTAATTTGCTTTGTTGGTCTCTAGTCGTGACCAAAGCATATCGCGTGTGCCCTACAGAAACCGAATAAAATGAATTTTTTATTCGATAAGCAAGTTTCTCATAATTAAGAAGGCATAGCTTAGTTTCTTACAGGTAATAAAAGATTGCATCGTCATACTAAGAGTTAATGAATGCAATCTAACGAAGTGTATTTGTTGACTTGAAGCTAATGCTCGAACACGAGTTGCTAATAATCAAAGCTAAGAAAATAAAAAAGGCAGGTGACTTAAATGATATGTCCAATTCGCAAGCTTTTAGTAATAATAATCAAGAACGAAATTAATTAATTCTATGACTCACCACAATTATTGTAAAATATAAGTGAACTTACTTTATCAAGAGTCATTGCACAAACTTTACACTCATAACATGAATTGTCCCGTGTGATTAGCAAATGTACACATTAGTCTGCTGCCAAGGGTATACGTATGCTGAGAAATTACCTACACTGTCTCGAAGCGTTACACATTTGTTCAAAACAAACTGTTTTAATAAAAATACAGTATTTTAAGTAATCATACATTACTTTCTCTTGGTACACTTTCTGTATAATTAATTTTTTATCAGACTTTATTATTTACATATACATTGAACTTAACAAGGTCATTCACAAGAATTTTCTTTTTTCACTATAAGTAATCTCGGGAGATTTCATTTGGTGTAAAACTGTCTTGATAGCATTTGTAACACGATTCACATAGATGAATTGCCCTTGCAAGTTACCTCAGAGGTAATATTCAGGGGCTTTTCACTGTAAAGTCAAATGGTTTAAACGTTAGCATTTTTCGTAATGTCGTAACGAAATATCGTCATGCTGTAAAAAGCAACAATAAAGTCAGTGTAGCCATGACGTCACGCTGCAGTGTACATTACGCGCCGAGTCAAACCGAGTCATAAACCGAGTCAGGAAGTCAGGATTAAGTCAAAATGGAATCAGAACAAAGTCGACAGGCGGACTTAAAAATCAAAGCCCTTTAAGTAATATTTACTATATCGGCCTAAAGTACAGAAACGTTCACTAACGAAAGAAATCTATGTAAGAAAAAAAATGCAATGTTTCTAAACCTGCTTAGCGAGAAACACAATAAAGGACAGGTCACTATTCAAAAAATGATAAGGATGAAGATTAATAGTAAAACGAAGCAGATTCAAGTCGTTGGCATACGCAGATGAAATTGTATTGGTAGCTACATGAAGAGAAATTGCGAGAGACTAATTCAAGGAAATGCTCCTTGATCTTAAAACTAACTTTTGCCATGATACAAAAGCACTGATTTATTAATTTATATCTCAGGCGTGTCACTTGACAAATAATCACTTAGCCCAAGAACTAAGATCAAGTACCCCTTGATTTTATAGCGACGGGCTCAAAGTTTCAGTCATTAGGCCACGACCCACGGCATTAATTTCGAAAGTCTTAAGGTAGTTGCTGTGCCGGAAATAAGATCTCTAAAAAAATAGGTTTTCTATGACTTAAAGAATTTAAATGAAATAGTGATATTTGAATAGTATTTAAATAGTATTTTTAAAAAATTAAAAATTTTAAAAAACATTAATTTTTACAGACCTTTTCGCAATCTCATTTTTACACTGACGTTTAAACAATAAATTTCTAAACAAGTAATTATGTTTGAATATTATTGACTTATTTTTGAAATCAGAAACAGTACATTAAGTTATTGTTTTTTGATTATTAATCGTAAGTTTTGAACTTTTTGTGATAAACTGATCTTTCTCTCTCTCTTAGGATATGACTGATAATAGTATTCAAATCTTTCAATTTCTAAACAACATTTTCTCTTTGGAGACCAGATTTTTGCCACGACTACCACCTTAAACGACAAAAAATTAGAAAAGTTCGATATTTTAAACTTTTGATAAAAAGCGTTTCAAGATGATCAAATGTCAATATAAATTGATTTGTGATTATTAATGAAACTGTTTTATTCCAATTCCAATTCCACTATGTGTAAATGAAAACTATTAAATTTTTATTAATTAATTTAATTGGAAATTATTCAATTAAAAAGTAGAATAATTTTAACCCTAATGTAGAAAACTAAACTATTCGTGACTGAATCGTTTTAAATAAAAAGCCTTGAAATGTTGGAACTCTAGAGAGATACATTCACATTTTTTACGTTACGATTTTTATTGTTTCATTTAAAAATTTTTCAGTTTGTGAGAGGAAGTTTTGAATTTTCAAATGTTAACCGTAAATAGTTGTTAATTAAAAAAAACTTCAAATTAGAATAATTAAGATATAGATTTAGAAAGTTTTAAGTTAAAAAAAAAAATTTTAATGTTTCAGTTTTTAATTTTTTACTTAAATTTCCTTTTAATGATCTAATTTTGATAATTTACTTGATTGATTTTTCAACTTAGAGCACTGAAAATAATAGCGTCCTATAAATTTTTATTTTCACAAATATATCTCATCTCTTAGATAATTAAACCTAAAGTATAAGCTTGCTTTCATTAATGCACTAACATGTTTTTTTAAGATCTAACAGACCGCTGTATATATTCATATCTAATTAAATAATAAAAGAATTTTATGATAGCTAGCTTATAAAAGTATATGCAGGAACATTATAATAGGTGAGAAGTTAACTAATTTCATTAACTTTGCTAATAATAATTTTTACACTTGTAGGGGGGGGGGAAGCCATATATTGAAAGTATAGTGCAGCCCGTGTGGCCGCACGTCTATACGTCTATGCTAATTTATCATTATTTACTTAAATTAGGGATAATCAGGACGTACAATTTTTCTGGTGTAGACGTGTCAAAAGAATTATATAAATCATAGCTAATTTTTAAAAAATATTTTGTAGAATGTTTATTAGTTTTTACCAGTTTTAAGTAAACCATTCCCGTAGATACTATATCAATTTGACATGTAAAAACCAGATCTTTTTAAAACGTAAAAGACTACATAAAAGGTGTTATCAATTTTAAAGAAATGTGTGACCAAATCGTTCTCGTTAAAACGGACTGTTATCAAACGTAAATATCTCAGAAGAGCAAGGTTGTCGCCTTGATTCTGAGAGATAACGAATATATTAGAAATTATATAAGCTAATGAAGCACTAGAATATTCCTTAGTTACATTGTCAACCGAGTTCTTAATTAACATAATAATCAGTTTTTTCTACAATTGCAAAAGATGAAAATTGGCGGTACTCTGATTTTATCCTTGGCAATCATCCTTAATTCTATCGGTAAATATAATAATACAACATGTCTATAATTTTAAGTTTATTTTGTTTGGCTTTACGTTAATCTGAAACTGTGAATAACTGTTTTCGTGTCAAACCATCTGTAAACTTCTTGATTTTGACGCGAACTCTGCTTCTTATACTTTTATCAATACGCATTAATATAGAGAAGATTGTCTTAACGGTGATGCAATCTACTTGAAAAAAAATGTAATAACGCATATTGAAGAGGTCTGAAAAAATAAGATTGTTAAAAAAATGACATTATTCACAGTAAGTTATGAAGCACACATAAATAATTACGTTATAAACGTTAGCCACGCCTTCTTATAAGCAGGTTTCACTTGAAAGTGCCGGCTAAAGTTTGTACCCTAGATATTATGTTTTGAGGATGTCTCCTGACTATTTTTACCAAATTAAAAAAAAATAATTGTCGGATTTCTTTTAAAATAACTCGATATTTGTTGTTTTCTGATAAATTTACGTGATTTTTTTTCAAAGGAAAAAATAATAAGTAAAGTTTTTTCTGATGAAAACTTTATATTTACCTCTAAAAATAAAGTTGCCACGTAAATAATGTTAATTAACCTTCCCCTCTCTTAAATATTATGAAAATTGTTTGAAACAGATCAGCTTGGAACAGAAAATCATCAGAACTTTGGGTTTGAAAATCATCATTTAGAGAAAACGTACATATAGATCCTTTATTGTTACCTTATACATTTCTAATGTATTAATACAATAAGAGATTTTTTTAATGGCATTAGTAAATGAGAAATTCATTGGGTTGTTTCACTAAAACAAAAAAGTTACAAAAATTCGATACCTTGATTTCTAAAAAGAATTCCACAAATATCAGCCTGCTATTAGATACTATAACTGATGTTCTGTAAGAGCTAAAATCATTTTTTTTTCAATTTAGAAAATAATTCATTTTGCTTTTATTCATTCTTATACAACTTTTATGTGAAATGTATTAAAAGATATATTATTTAAAAAAGAAAACGATTTACCGTTTTTCTAAACGAAGAATCTCTTTAAGAAGTCATAACTTCAGAACTATGCATGCTGAAACATTTTTCTTTTTTTGAAATTGTTCAGAAATTGATAAGCTTTTTTTGGGTTTTTAGAATTTTCACGTTAAATAAAGGAAAAACCTAAAATTTTGAAAAAACTGATGTCTGGCATATTTTTCAAAATCTAAAAGGGAGGGGAAAGACAATCAATATTAATCACGTGGGAATTTTGTTTGGACGCAAAATTTAAATTATTTATCAGAGAAATCTGTACTTATCATTTATTTCTTTAAAAAAACACATTAATTAATCAAAAGACAACAAACATCGAGTTATTTGAAAAAGAGGTATAACGATTTTTTCATATCTGATAAAAAATACTCAGGAGGTATCCCCAAAACATAATTTTTATTGCACAAACATAGCCTATTTTTTTAAGTAAAACATGGTTCTGTAAAGTCGCGCACCCCCGTAAATCTAGTTGAAAGGTTAAGAAAAGTTTATAAGTTGAAAGGTAGTTTTTTGCGAGTTTCTAGTACTAATTATGATTTTTTTCCGTTTTTTTTTCTAATACAAATTGTTCCTAATACGCGAAATAGTATCTTTAGCTAATAGAATAGGGTAACATAGTCGCATTCTTTACGACTGTTGAAACTTATCTTCAACTTTATATTCAGAGTGAGCCAATATTTAAGTTAATTCGATAAAAATGATTTTTCAAACAATGATATTTTTGAGATTATTGAACAAATCATTCTTTTGATAGTTTATTATTTATTTATTTATAACTATAAAGCCAAATCAAAGTCAAAAAATTCAGAAAAGCGTCAACTATTTAGTACTAAAGAAGAAGAAGATAGTTTAACTAATAATTATTTGTTTCAACAATTATGTACGCAGAATGATATTCGTTATTACCTCGCTTTCTAAAATTACGATTAAAAGGATTTAAAAGGATAAGGAGGTCGTTGAAAAATTACAGCTGGTAAGGCGATAGAGGAACGGGTCAGTGGTAGTAACTATTCCCCTTTTTTAAAGAATTTATCTTTTTCCCTTGTTTTTAAGAAACTTCCTTCTTTTTGACCCTTGACCTTCTTCTCGTTTTTTTAAATTAAATGTTTCTAAATAGATAGAACTAAATAAGAAAATCCAAATACTTCTGGTTAAATGTTCATTCTTCTAAACTAAAAATTCTACTCTTATATTTCTGATACAGAAATCATCTCGTCAAGCAATTAGTAGGTAAATTTTTAGATTTGCTAAATTCAACTTTTTTTTTCAAACCTTTCTAAAAACGGCAATTTATAACCGATCATTTAGAAAAAAAGTTTTCTCAAAAGAAAATCATCGTCCTTTTGCTAGTTTTGTTTTGAACTGCGTGAAAATATTGTTTTTTGCACGAACATAATTATTTGGCTGCAAGATTAGGTGAATTTAGTCGCACAAGGATAATTTTGCTGCATAAAGATTTCTATTGAGATGAATAAAAATTCTTTTAACCCTAAATTTAAAGCAAATTCCATTTACGTCAAGAAACATTCTTTTTTACAAGACCTGGATAATTTTTTATTAACAAGTAAAAAATCTAAAAGTCTTTCTCCCTAATATTGCAGTTTTTTATCAAGAAGTCACAAGAAGATGTTTTCATTTCATCGAAAAATTCTTTTTAATTTTAAGATATCTAGCCCCGATATAGACGATGTACAAGTTTAATATTTTTCCGAGCAATAGATTCTGTGATATAACTGTGCAAATATGTCATTTTCACTGAAAAATCATTTGTTTGTAACGCTAAAGATTGCTTCAGCTGTAAATATTTCTAGATCTTTTCAGCGTATAGGAGCGTAATGTTATTGTTTAGGTGAACGCTTATGTCTATTATTCTCACATGTTAAGCACGTTTATGTAACCAGAGCACATCTGGACCATTGCGTCTAACCAAGTGGTCAGTCAGAATAGTCCTGCTCCAGTAAAAGAGATAGTGTCCGTTCTCTACTGCATTAACTGAGCTATATTTGTAGCAAGGCACAAACCTTTCTAATAAGCGAGTGTTCAGGGTAATTTGTTAGTGAATTATCCCAGAAACATTATGATGTTTGCGCATGTATGTTTGCGACTCAAGCATCGTGAATGCATCAATGATATGCTCGATGTTCTTTTTGGGATCTCCACAAAAGCGGCATCTGTCAATCAATGCCACCATACTAGGAATGTCTTTATGCTAATCCTTTGTTTTGATTACACTGTCCTAGATAGCAATGACAAATTCTGTCGTCTCCGGAAAAAGTTATTTTGCCCTAAACAAAGGTTTGAAGCATCAATATGCACGCAAGAAAGGGCTAATATTTAGGGGTGCTGCTTGTGCAGCTATTTACCCCATTATACAGTAGCTAGATGCTTAACATTGAGACGTGCAATGTTCTAAAAATCAACAGCTGCAAGTTTTATAGGGTATATAGGTGAACTCTAAAAAAGTAGGTGTAGAGTGAGATGTTATTCCTGTTTTGCAAGTATTCGAACAATGGCGTCTTGAGAGTCACACACGTCCGTGAAATTCTAAAGGTTCAATTTTAATTGCTCTTTCTCTAATTTTTAATTTTCGAACCCGAAATATGAAATTTTTGTCTCAAAAACTTACAACCTTTGAAGTTTTCTCTATTTTTTAGAAAAAAAATCTCTTAGGAGAAAAGAGAATTCATAATTTTCATGGTATTTAAAACATTTCTTAACATAAATACCCCGTAAATTCTAATTTATTTTTTTCTCACAAAATAACTATTTAAGTTTTGATTGGGATTTTTCAGTAAGGCAAAATAGATGAAGCGGCTACGAGTATTTTTATCACAATAAAGTAATAACCTGTAAATAAGTTATGTTGGTAGAGGTGACGTAACCAACTCGAACTCTTAGCAGTAGCATCCTATCATTGTGTAAATGAAGTTTACATTGTTTAAAAATCGCAATATTTTACTAAAATTTTTATAATTCTATGCTTATGATAATAAAAATAAGAAACAAGATATCTTTTTAAATTACATGTCAAACTTTGATTTTGCGATTCATGTTTATATTTAAGTACAACCTAAATGGAAAAAAGATGTTCACGTTATTCTCAGTTTATATGTCGGCAATTCATTACCGTAAATATTAATCAAACATTGTTAATATTGCAAATTCATAAGTCTTTCTGCATTTTTACAGATATATTATCAGGTATGCCGCCAAAAACAAGGGACTTCCTGGCAAATTTTGGGATGAGTAACGAGCATGCTAATCATGAAGGTAACCCTACTACAAATAAAAATTTATAACAGAAGTGTTAATTAATCAACAGTTGCTATATCAACATTATGAAACTCAAATAATCTCTTGAATTAGAAAATATTCTACACGCATAAAACCTTTTTTTAATGTTTAAAAGAAAAAATGTTAAAAAAGTATACCTATAAGAAATATTATTTTTTTACTATCTGCTATTTTTGTAGGCTCTTTCACTTTCAAAGCATGCCGCCCCATTAGATACTGTTGCAGAACATTAAAAAATCATAACTACTTTACCAAGCGCCTACAATTAATTGCTCTCCTGCAGATTAGACCTTTATAAAAAAGTATTATAGAAACCACTCATGATCCCGCAAAAAAAACCTTATATAACAAACATCTGAAAATTTCCTTGATATCTTTAAAATTGTTAAAAATTTATTGATATTGACAGAAATCACTATGGATGTTGCGCATGGATGTTTAGCCCGTGAAATTCTCTAAGGGCGTCTCTAGTCACTCAGCACGTACGCCAAGCG
>JAUELO010007525.1:0-11654 GCA_032357855.1 Amphibolips quercusostensackenii
ATTTTGATTAAAATCCCTTTCAAAGATAATCAGAGCTATCAAACATAACCTGAAATAAATTGGAAACACTATTTTGGTTTAACGTATGGGAGGACGCTTTAAAAGCATAACATTTGCAAAATCTAGTAGGATTGTGCATAACAATACATCACTTAATCACAAAACTTTCGCTTTATTGAAATGTTCTCAATTAAAAAACTATAAAATCATGATAAACAAATCAGAAATATTATTTTCATCACAGCTACCTGTGTAGCAATCAATCTTAACAACGTAAAATGGTTGATTTGGGTATCAAAAAGTATTCAGAAAAATATTGTCGCCATTGGGTACACAAAGGGATTTAGTTTAAGAGATAACTTATCCTGCTATGGAGAATAAAAACGCGAGAACAAAAACGGTATCGAAAGGATTCAATAATTTTATTGTCATGTCGCCATTGATCAGGAAATTTGCCAATACTTTTCGACGTAAGCATTCTTACCGGGTAATCAGATCGGGTTGAGGTTTGGCACACCTTTTTAAGGCATGCAAAGAAATGAAGAGTTCGTTAGACAACTATTTTCGATAAAATTTTAAAAAGTTAGAGCATTTAAAAAATTTTTGAGAACTTTTTTTTAAAGATTCTAAAATTCTGTGTACGGCTGTTAGTAGTACTCGAAAATTCGAACAATTTATCTTCATGATTTTAATTAGGTAAAAATAAAATTATCGGAGTTATAGCATATTCAAAATTTAAAAAACAAAAGCAAATTACAATTTTAAGCCAAACAACGCACGATATAAAAAAAAGTCAAAAGGAGAAAAACATTTCTTTTTAAAAGCCCGATAATTTTATCATAACAGCTTTTCGAATTTTTTAAAAAAATCGAAAATTCCAATTTTGACGTCACAAAAAATAATGAAAAATCAAAATTTGCATTTTGCAGTCAAACTATGCAAGATACGAAAAAATATGTACAGAAAAAAATTGTGCACCTAAAAAAGATCTAAGAATTTTCTATTAATCACTTTTACATTTGACGCGTAGTTTCTGTTTCATTCGTAAAAAACAACATTAAAAATAAAAAAATAAAATTTTTGGACAAACAACACAAGCTACGATGAAAATAAATGAATAAATTTTGTTCACCCTAAAAAAAGCTACAAGTTTATTGTTAATCATTTTTCGATAAGACGCACGGTTTTAGTTTCAATCGTGAAAAATGACATTACAAAAAAACGAATTAAATTTTTGGAAAAACGACACAAGGCACAATTGCATGTTTAATAAGAACATTTTTTTAAATTAGATCTGAAAGTTTGCTCTTAACTTTTTTTTCTCATGAGACACGTGATGAGAATGTGTACTTCAAAACCGAAGGAGTTTTAACAAAAGAGAATTGACCATCACTAAATTTCAGTTATCGATGGTTTGACCATTATATTCCAAAGTCCTATTCAAGAATGTAGGGAATGTACAATGATCGAGCGCGTAGCGCGAGATAAATACATTATTGAGCGCGAAGCGCGAGATCCAACAGGGGGCGCTCAAACTTTCGAGCAAAGCGAGCCGCACACATAACGCGTAATGAGAATGTGCCCGCGCAGTTGGTAGATTTTCTAAAATTAATGATTTTTTTTTTGCAACTCGACTCATAGAATTCCTGGGAGAATTGCAAATCTTACTACTTTTTTTTTTTACTTTACTACTGTCTAATACTAAGTTAATCATCATTCAGTACTATTTGCGAAATGCTTGTAATTTTTGGCTAGATTAACAAAGTACATAATTGGTTTAATTGCAATTTTAATAATATTGCCAATCGTGCAAAGTTTTGCAAATTTAATATTTTTTAGATTTCGACATTTCCAAACTTTGCTATCCAAAAACGCAATATTTGCAATTCTCGCAATAATTTTATGAGTCGAATAGCAAAAAATGCAACATTAATAAAAAAACGATATTTGCGTTATGCATACAGTTTTGCAAATCATGTAATAGTCTCTTCTTAATGAAAAGAAGCAGAAACAAAGTTTTGCATAACCTTCGGTATTTTCGCAGAGGAGTGATAAACAAAATAATAATTTGTTTATAATAATAATGTTGCCAAGTTGTAAACAGTTTGCATATGTAATATGACGATACTAATAAGTTGTTTATCACCCAGTACGATTTACAAAATGCTTGTAATTTTTTGCTAGTTTACAAAAGTAATTAATTTGTTTAATTTCAATTTTATTGAAATTTATTGAAATTTTTTGAAATTTATTGAAATTTTTTTTAATTTATTGAAATTTATTTTATTTCAATCTTAGGAGTCGAATTGCAAAAAATTTAACAATAATTTAAAAAACAATAATTTACGTTATGTATTTAGTTTTGCAAATCATACAATAGTCTCTTTTCAATGGCAAAAGCAGAAACAACATTTTTAAAAACCTGCGGTATTTGCGCTGGGGAGTAATTCACAAAATAATAATTTGTTTATAATTAATAATGTTGCCGCATCACGAACGTTTTGCAAATTTAATACAGGATCAAGACTGAGCTTACAATCACTCACTCAAGTTTGCAAAATGTTTTGAATTTTCGTGGAGCGATGGGGGCAAATTTTGCAAATTAATTTTTTCAAACAAATTGCCGACCCAATTACGTTTTGTAAAATTTTATTTTATGTTCAACACATAAAAAAACAAATATACAATTTTTTTGGACACCTTTAGAATTTTTGTTAATTGCCTCGATTTTTATGTCTAATTCCACTGGTATTTTCAACTAAAAAAGATCAATTTTCAACAAAAAATCAAATAGTTAAATTTTCAATCAGCATAATTAATGTTCAACTGAAGAAAAACATATTTTAAATGAATTAGTTACATTTTCACCAAAAAAAGATAAATTATTAACCAAAAAATTAATTTTTAATAAAGAAGTTTAACTTTTAACAAATTAGTTTATATTTTTAATAAAAAAATATGAATTTTCAACAACAAAATGTACCTGATGGTTGATAATTCAACCAAAAAGATTAATTTTAAACCAAGAAGATTTATTTTCTACCAATAAAGACAAATTAATCTAATCAGTAACGTTCACTGACTAAATCAGTCAATTTAAATGATGTAAACGAAGAAATTTTTTACAAAGTTAAGTTAATTTTTTACCAAAAAAAGGTGAATTTTCAACAAAATACATGCATTTTCAACAACAAAAAAAGTAAATTTTCAACTCAAAATGGAATGTATTAACAGTTACAAAATTAATTTTTAACCAAAAAAAAAATGTTTACAAAATAGTTTAATCTTAAACCGAAGAAATGAATTTTCAACCAAAGAGAATAATTTTCAACCAGAAAAAATAATATACTGACACAAATGACGAATTATGAACAAATTGCATGAATTTTTATCTAAATAATTTAATTTTACTAAAGAAGTTAAATTTGAACCGAACACAATAATAAACGAGTTTTCAACAAAATAGTTACAGTTTTGATCAAGGAAATTATTTTTCAAAAGAATTCATGAATGTTTAACTAAAAAAGAATACATTTTCAACCAAAATTGTAATAGTTAAGTTTATAGCTCAAACATTGATGTTTAACAAATTAAAATCGTATTTTTAACCAAATAGATAAATATTCAACAAAAAAGAGGTTTTTAAATTAAAATGATAAATCATCACCAAAAAAAATTAATTTTTAATAAAGTAGTTCCACTTTCAAGTAAGTAGTTGAATTTTCAACGAACAATATATTAGTTGATATTTAAACCAAAGAGACGAATTTTCAACAAAATAGTTGGATATCCTCGATCAAAAATAATTAGTTTTCAACAAAACAGTTACGTTTTTAGCCAAAAAAGATTTAATTTCTAAGACAACAGATGAGTTTTTAAACCAAAAAGACGAATTTTCAAACTAGATAGATTTTTTATGAAAAAAAAGAAATTCATCCGAAATGTGAAATCTTCATGCTAAAAATACAAACTTTTTACAAAAAAATCGAATTTTCAAACCCGAAAATGTAAATTTTAAACAAAAAAGTTAATATTCGACAAAAAAAAACTTTTTCTTTCTTAACAAAATTGTTAAATTAAAAAAAAATATAATGAAATTCTATGTTCATTCCCTAAGTTTTCTGAATTATACAAATATCTTTTTCGAGGTCCACATTTAATTCAAATAATTGAGTACAATCTGTACAATATGTTAAATAAATTTGTAGAACTTTCAATTTTTCATGCAATTCAATGATTTCCTTTCTTTTTAAGTATTAGTAAAATTCCACACATGTCAAGTTTTTAAATTTGAAATTGTCAACAAAATTGATAAAAATCGCAAATTTTTGTTTTTGGGCATAAAAAATTAGGGCAGCACAAAAAATCAGAAAATCAGGACAGCGATAAATAATCAGGACATATCCTAATAAATCAGGAAGTCTGTTCACCCTACATATGGGCGAATTTGCAAATTAAGTAAAAATCCAAAAAATAAATGTAAAAGAGAAGAATGTATGAAATATATTTGTTTTTCTTACGTGATTGATGCATTTACTTAAATACACATAAAATTGATAAATTATTAGAAATATTTAGTTACAAAATTTAGTGCAACTTACCTTTGTGTCTTGGTTTAGGTTTAGGCTTTATTTAGTATTTTTTGACATAGACACTACCATCACAAGAACTTCAATATGGACATATTAATATAAATAATAATGTAAAATATATGGATAAAAAAATGTTAATTTTCATATGCAACATTCGTTTTTAAATAAATCTATTGAAATATTTAAACTGTTCATTATTTTCCAAATAAAGTAGTATCATCAAATTTAAAATGCAGAGAAATTTAAATAAACCTGCTTGAAGGAGCAGAAAATTTGAAAAAATAATTTCTTTACTGTAGGCTGTCAGCACAAGCATAACTTACAAAATGCATTTTAGCGACAGTTTTCTCTTGATAAGATAACCTATCTACTTGAATTTGCAACCGATCGAACGTGAAAACACCTGAAAGTAAAATGCAAGCAGAAAATAATTTTTTATTGTTAAAGAGATAATATATGCACGATAAGTTAGTAGTTCACTTCACTTTATCTATATTTTGTAAAAATACAAGGCTTCTTTTCGCACTATTTTATAGAAAGTATTTTTTCGAAAAAAATCCCGCAAAAAATTATTAATTGATAGTTAATTAATAATAATAAATAAAAATAAAGAAAATAGTACTTTTAAAAAATAGTAAACAATTATAATACTTAAAATACTGTACTTAGTATAATACAATACCTTAAATAGTACTTTATTAATATTAGTTATTGATTAATTATTAAATAATTATTATTTTTACATGAACATGAACCATAGAATCTTCTCGAGTTTCGCAAAGTAGAGCAAAAAATTTTTCTGTGGACAAATTCATTTTTAGCCTATACTATTAATTCGATTTAGAAGTTTTCTTTTAAATGCAAGCTTTTTAAATTTGTAGAAGATTTGTGTATTTGGATTTTTGATTACAAGTTTGGTTAATTTTTGAATAACTAGCGAAATTGAAATTTTTAACTTTTTAGAAGTACAATTTTTGTTAACATTTTTAGATTTATAAATTAAGTTTTTATGTATGTGCTAAAACTGTCTATGAATAATTTACATTGAGTGGAAATAATTTTAAAAATTGTTTAGTACGTTATAAACAGTTTAATAAAGAAAAAATGTTTTTTGGGATAGGCTTTATTTTTGTATGTCATCAACTAAGAATATCTTTCGGATGACTCTTTGCTATGTTACTTTGCATATTTACAGAAATCATTAAATATTTAACCAGTTTTCATAAACAAATTCAGAGTTTGGCTATTTTTTAAAGAATACGTGCAATTTTTTACTGAATCAACTAATAATGTCTGTATGACGACTTGTTTCTATGATAATTTGCAAATCCACCATCATTAATTATTATTTAAACAATTTTACTAAAAAAATTCGAAGTTTGTGTAGTTTTTAATAAGTAGGCTCACTTTTCACGAAATAAACTAAGAATTATTTTCCGACGACTCTTCGCTACAAAATTTCAAAAGTTTATAAGAGTTATTAATTATTTACACAATTTTCATTTAAAAAATTAAGTATTTACATATTTTTTAACGAATAGGTTTAATTCTTTACTTAATTAACTAAGATACGCTTTTCAATAACTCTGTGTTAAAACAGTTTGCAAATTTACAATAATTATCAATTATTTAAGCAGTTTACATTAAAAATTCAGAGGTCGGCTATTTTTTAACAAATAGGCTAAATTTTTTACAAAATCGACCAGTAATTTCTTTTAGATTAATCTTTGCTATGATATATTTTTTATTTATAAAAACTGTTTAACTAATTAATAATGTTGTTGTCAGTTTGGAAAGCATCATAGCAAAGAGTCATCGGAAAGATATTATTAGTCGATTCTGTAAGCAAAAATTAAGTATATTCTTTGAAAAATAGCCAAACACTGAATTTTGTATGAATATTGTTTAAGTAATCAACAATTGTTATCAATTTGTGAAATTTTACATCGAAAAGTTATCGCAAAGGCATTTTTTGTCGAATCCATAAAAAAGTAAGCCTATTCTTTGAAAAATAACCAAACTCTGAATTTTCTTATGAAAAATATTCAAATCATTAATAATTATTGTTTTAAAATTCTTTTAATATAGCCAACTCTGAATTTGTTAATAAAAATCGTTTAAATAATTAATAATTCTTGTGAATTTGCAAATTATCATAGCGAAGAGTCATTGAAAAGACATTTTTAGTGGATTTCGTAAAAAATAAGCCTTTACGACAAAAAACACCTACTCTGAATTTTTGTATGAAAACTGTTTAAATAATTAATAATTCTTGTGCATGTTCAAATTATCATGGGCAAAATCTTCGAAAACATGGTTAGATGATTTTGTAAACAAAAACTGAGCATATTCTTTGGAAAATATACAAACTCTGAATTTGAATGAGCTAAGCATTGCCAATGCCGAAAAATAACTTTTGTTTGTTAATTTGTTTATAACGTTAAAATTTTTTTTTTTTTAATTATTCCTACCTACTTGAAATTATTTCTAGATAGTTTTAGCACAAATATAAGTCTTTGATTTATAAATTTGAACATCTTAAAAAAATGGTACTTTTGAAAAATTAAAAAAAATGTCAATTTTATTGGTTAATAAAAAATTAATTAAATTCTTTTTTTTAGATATTTTCAGCAGAGGCATAAAAATTTGTTCCCTTATCCTGAAAATCTGAAAAAATGTTATTCCTGAAAAACTAAAGAAAACAAGAATGTCATTTTCATTGTTAAATGAAAAAATAACCAAATATTTTATCAAAAATCGAAACACACAAATCTTTTTAAAATGAATAGCGCAGTCTAAAAATTGATTTTTCTGCAGAGACTAGAATAAATCTAAAATAATTAGTTTATTTCACCTCTTTAGTAAAATATTTCCCAACTTAAAGATAAACGTAACAAATTATTTATTTCTTTTAAAAATATATATGTCTGAAAATATTTTTGATAAAGTTAATTTAAGAGAAGAGGTGAATACTTGGAAGAATTCTTACTTGTAAAGATTGACCATCTATTTGCAGAAGAGGCTTCGAGAAATGGAAATTCAAACGACCCTTCGACAACATCATCAATGATCTCCAAAGTGTCCATATATCCCAATACAGTGGTAAGAAAAAACTCTGAAATAAAAGAAAGAAATATTTAGAAATGATAACGAAAAAAAATTATTTTCTAAGAGAGTGAATAACCACTGTGATGAAAAAATAAATATTACCTGTATTATTTAAGATAATTATTGTACCCGAAACTATATATACAAAATATTCAACAAAAAATATTAAATGTAATATATAAAGATCTCGTTAGAAAAGAAGATAGACTAAATTTCTATTTATTTCTATTACAATGACAAAAGGATTATTTATCATTCCTGTTTTATTCCTGTCCTGTAATATACAGTGAGATTTTCAACATCTTTTATACTTTATATCTATAAGTGTTGCTAAATTTAGAACTTAAACATTTCAAACTGTTTAATATCAAAGAGATTAATTAAAGTAATAAAACGGAACAGAAACTTATAAAATGCTGAACTTAACATGTGATAAAAATTTATAAAACGGGATATAAAAATACAGAATTGTTGGAAAATGGAAGAAAGTTTTGAAATCAAAAAAAAGATACAATTATAGGAAAAAGGAATACATTATATGGTGCCAAAAGAGATGAACAATGATATAATTATTGGAAAATAATATAGGGCAAACTGACAAAACGGGATGTAACAGCATTAAATTATTAAAATTTTTAACAACAAAAAAACTCTTTACCAATAATAACATGAATTTTCAACCATGAAAATTAATTTTTTACCGAAAAATACAAATTTTAACAAAATACATAAATTCTCAATATAAAAGCTAAATTTTTAGCCAAATAGTTGTATTTTCAGTTATAAAAGATAAATTTTTAACCAAAAATATAATACTCACATTTTCCATTTAAAAAATTAATTTTTCATACAAAAAAAAACGAATTTATAACTTGAATATTTAAATTTGTCAGAAAATTAATTTTCAACCTAAAAACAACGATTTTTCAACAAAATAGTTTAATTTTCACCCGAAAAAATGAATTTTTAACTAATATGATGCAGGACTTCCGTTTCCGTCATGAAAGTGTTTAGTAGAGGTATTTGTGTGGTGCTGATTTTGGTAAATTGCAGTGAGATTTGAGGTGAGTTAATGGTCAAACTGTGAAAGAAAGGTTTTTGATTGGAAGATTGCGTGTTAAAGATAATAGAAGTGAAAAAGTGAGTGATATTTTGAGCGATTGAGTCTGTTTTGTGTGGTCTGAGAGGTTAGGTTGGTTTGTTGGAAGTGAGGAGCAGGGTGTGGAGATCGGTGCAGCCCAGTATCAACGCCAGAGCAGGATAGGTAAAGAAAAGCACGGAAGAAGATAAGGTAGCAGGGTGAGGTAGTACAGTGGAGAAAAAGGTTACGCAAGTTACGTAGGGCGAAAATGTTCAGAACACCACAGAAAAGAGATCATAATGGAGCTAAGAATGAAAGGAATGGAAAGGCTAAGGGAAAGAGAAAGAAGAATACAAAGGATAAAGAGATGTCAAAGAAAAAGAAACATATTGATAAATGATCTAAGATGAGATGAGAAAAAACTGAGGGAAGGAGTGGAGGATGTGCTGAAAAGGATAGATGCTAAGATAGAGATAGAGGAAATGCGAAGTGAAGGAAAGAAAACGCGAAAAGGAGAGGTAATAGTATTAGTGAAACTAAAGAAATGGGAACATAAGAGAGAAGTGATGACAGAGAAGAGGGCGTTATATGTAAGCTCGGAGAGAATAGAATATGATTTGACATGGGTAGAAAGGAATATGCAGTATAAGTTAAGGAAAATAGCGGAAGAGGAAAGAAGCGATTAAAAAAAATACGAGTTTAGTTTGGAAGAATACAGATAGAAGGTGTGTGGTGGGATCGGGACGAAGAAAGGGAAGATTTAGTAGAAAATGAGATGCCGGGAAACTAGGAGAGAAAGGAACAGGAGATAGGAAAGTAAGAAATAGTAAGAAACCAAATGAGACGAGAAATTAAAGAAGCAAAGAATGGAGGATGAGTTACTGGAATATAGCAGGCTTAGAAAGAAAGGATAGGAAGTTAATGGACAATTTGGCACAATGGGATGTAGTAGTATCGCAGGAGAAATTAAAAGAGATAAAAGAATTGATGGAAGAAAATAAGGAGATTGGGCTTATAATAGCGGGAGATTTCAATGCGGGAACAGGAGATAGAGGAAAAAGGGATTGGAAAGGAGAGCGCGGGAGAAATTCTAAAGACAAGATACTGGATAGGGGGGGAGGAGAAATTGTTTAAGTGTTTGGAGAAGATAGTATGGTTTATCTGAAACGAAAACATAGTAGAAGATGAGGAAGGGGAATATGCACGCTCAGGAGGAAAAAAGGTAACGATAATTGATTATGTGATAGTAGACGATGAGAAGTGAGGGAAGGTCAAGAACCTAGAGACAGGGGACTATATAGATTCGGATCACTCTCCCATAATAGTGGCATAAAAGGAACGAAAAATTAATAACAATATGTATGAAAAGGAAGCAAAGGTAAAAAGATGAAGAAGAGGGGATAGGTCAAGGAAAGGAAAAAAAGTTTAAAGAAAAGGTCGAAAATGTCAAAATGGGAAAGGGAAATATAAACGAAGAGATGGATATAATGATAAGAGAAATAAAAAGAGTCTTAGAGTGTACAAGCAAAGAAGAAGTTAGCAAAGGCGGGGATAGAAGTGGATGGGATGAAAAGTGTAAAGATAAAGAGAAGGAGGTTAGATAGGAATTAAGAAAATGAAAAAAAAAAAGAAAAATAGTGGAGAAAAATATAGAAGAAAAAAGAAGGAGTGTACTGAGTTGTGTGGTCAAAAGAAAGAAGAGTAAAATAAAAGGTTTGGAGAAGAGGCGCAAAGGGCTAAGAGGGAATAAAAGGTTTGGAAGGTATTAAATAAAGAAAATAAAGAAAAAAAGTAAATCAGGATACTGAGATGGTAATATGGAAAAAGTACTTTATGGATTTGCTATGGGGGCGGGGGGGGGGTGCAGAGGAAATTTATTCAAGGAGGAAACTACGGTACGGAAACATATGAGGAAGAGGACATAACAAGGAAAGAAATAGTCAAAGTATAAGAAATAATAAAAGATGGAAAGGCGCCTGGAATAGATGAGATTCTAAATGAAGTTTTGAAATACGAGGGGACAGAACTAAAGGAATGGGAATGGATAATGTGCAATTAAGTATGGAAAGGAGAGGGGTGGCCAGAGTTATAGAAAGAAGGAGTAGTGGTACCCAGAGTGAAGAAAGACACAGGAGAGGAGGTTAAAGATTATAGGGGAGTGACGCTGATGCCAACATTGTATAAAGTATATGTAACGGTTTTGTGAGAGAGATTAAAGAAAGACGTTGAGGAAAAAAGATAGTGCCACCGAATCAAATAGGGTTTAGAAAAGGCATGGGGGTCATGGGCAACATATATGTTCTGAATTACGTGACAAATAGAAAGATTAAAAGGAAGAAAAGGGCAATGATAGCAATGTTCGTAGCCTTAAAGGCGGCGTTTCACTCCTTGGACCGAGTCGAGATAGAAAAAGTTATTGTGAAAAGGCGATAAGAGAGGGCTTAATAAAGAGGGTATTGGAAATTTTCAGAGAGCCAAAAAGCAGGGTAAAGGTAGGAGAGCAAGCAGGGGATAGCTTTTGGTTAGTAAGAGGAGCAAGGCATGATTGTCCTATGAGCCCACTTTTATTTAATATATTAATCTTAGACTTAAAAGAGGAAATGAAGAAAAAGGGATGGGAATAAGTTAGAGTGGGAAAGGAAAAGATATATACACTGGCATACGCAGACGATATAGTATTGATGGCAGAGGATAAAGAAGGGATGGCGGGGTTAATTACAGGATTGGAGAAATACTTAGATGGAAAAAGATTGAATTTAAATGTAGAAAAGACAAAGATAATGAGGTTTAAAAAATGAGGGGGAAGAAAGAAAGAATGGATTGGGAGATGGAAGGGAGTAAAGTTAGAAGAAGTAAAGGAGTTTAAATATTTG
>JAUELO010007533.1:0-11654 GCA_032357855.1 Amphibolips quercusostensackenii
TGTGCAGTAATTGGTATAGTTTTCCAGAATTGCCGAGAAAGAAAATGCAGAACCTTGTTGAGAATATGACTGACTTTATGAATGGAACAGCTTTTGCAATTCTTCAAGAAAATTTTTCAAAGCATCTTAATACAGAATCGGCTAAGGTTGAAATATGAAACATGTTTCATAGACTACGAGCTCCCTTCATGAAATTAGGGACCAAATATCTCAGATTTAAACACTTCAGAATTAGCGGAAATTTGCTTAAACCAGTAAATGAAAAAATCGTACAACGAGAAAAATATCGCGAAGAAAATGGTGTATTAATTCAGAGTAAAGTCCCAGTTTATAGACAGTTTATTGAACTTTGCGAGGTTTTAAAGAAATTTTTTGAGTTGCCCGAAATGTATAATGAAACTATGAAGTATATAGAGTCCTTAACATATAATTCGGAAATTATATAAAATTTCGTTCAAGGAGAATACTGGAAAGAAATTGCTAATTCGAAAGAGGAAGTTAGAATTTCTTTATTTGGGTTTTTTGACGACTATAAAAATAATAACTTAGTAGAAAGTCATGCCGGAATCAGAAAATGCGGAGCCACCTACTTAAACTCTCCTTGCCTACCTATTCAGTGCCAGTCTTTATTGCAAAATATTTTTCTATTTGCACTTTGTAACTATCTTGATAGAAAAGTGTTTACAAATATAATTGTTTTTTAAAGGATTTTACAAAAAGTATCATACTTGAAAAAGACAGGAATTATTATTGATCGTCCCACTAGAAAGAAACAAATTTTTTTTTACCCAGTGCTTATAATAGCAGACAACCTTTGATTGCATACTATATTCGGCTATAATGAGTGCTTCCGATCAAACCACCCATATCACATTTGCCAAATCAATAAGAATCAAATTAACTTGGTTTTTCATGAAAATCAATGCGAACTTCGAAACTAACAAAATTATTTTGAGGACTTAAGGAAAAAGAATCTCAGTCTTACAGGTATAAAAGGGGAATGTATTTTCCATGAATTGACAGACTGCCATTCCACTGAAAATATTTTAGTCGATGTTCAACACGATTATCTCGAAGGTGTTTTCCTTATTAACATTGCCAAAATATTGCAATATTTTATTGGAAAGAAATTTATTAGTTTACAAGATTTAAATAACAGAATCCTCGGATTTCATTTAAGCCGACACGATAAGCGCAATAAGACAACTAAAATCACCGATGCTCATTCACAAAATTGACGTCTGAAAATGAGCTCGGCTGAAATGCTAAGTCTTATTTGAAATCTTCCCATGACATTAGATGATTTAGTACCAAGAAATGATGCTCACTGGAATCTGTTAATTATTTTGCATAAAATGTTGCAAATATTAATGGCTAAAACTCATTAGCCTGGAGTCTGTGACCTCTTGCAAACTCTGCTATTAAAGTATTTATCGCTCCTCTCAGGATTATATCCAGGATCGCTGATACCAAAGCATCATTTTTTGGTACATCATCCACGAATTATGAGATTGATGGGATCACTCTAAACACTTTCTTGCTTCAGGTACGCAAGTAAACACAGGGAGGGCGAAATGACTTTTCGTGTATCTGTCAATCGAGTCAACATTTATGGAGCAATCGCTTTGAAATAGCAACTGATATTGAATTATAGATTCTCGCGCAACGTATCAGAGCCTTTGTATAAAAGAGGGCCTTCGAAAATTGTACCTTTACAAAAAACTCCAAATTTCCAGTCATTTGCAGCTGCACTTCCTTCGGATATAAGTCCGAAAGTCTCCATGACAAAATGGATTTAGTTAGAAAGCACACGCGAGGTTTTAGCGATCACGACTGTTTTAGATCATTGCTATTTTTGCAGTCACTTTCAAGCTTTTGAAGTCAAAAGAAGTCAGAGCGATACTTGGAAAATAATATATTTTTGATACTTGAGTCTAAACTAAACGTATTATAAATCTAGATTAATTTTTTTATTGCCAAAAATTACCTATTTGCGTTGAACATTTTTAAAAATCAAATACATGTTAGTAAAATATTTGTTCGAATTTTAATTTTGATTATTGTAATAAAAAGATTGGTAAATCGAAAGCAGATACATGATTCTTTGTATACGTGTCTCCTATCTTCTTTTTTTACACGCCTAACCTCTTATCCTACTTTTTTAAACCTTTTTGTGACCATTTCCCTCTTCCTAAAAGTTTTTAAATACGGTAAGATAATAATATATTCATTTTTTCGAAGAAAAAGCTCTTGCACAAATCTTGAATCTTCAATTCCTACTAAAAGCCACTTCTATAACTTTTATAACTGTTACAATGCGATACCGCCACAACACATCTTTCTCTTCCCGGAACAGAATAAGTTTTTTCTATGAACTCTTTTATTCTTATTTAGCCTTTCCATATTTCGGACGCAAGTATTTATTAGGTTTTAAAATTGAAAAATAGATTTTTAGTCGCTATCTAAAACTGATTTTCAAAACCCCGGAAATTATAAAACCGCCAAATTCTTAAATAATTTACGCGAAACTAGTGACCTCTTTATAGTCAAACTCATTTTCTCCCAATTTATCAAATTTAGTATCTCGGGAGCACGTTTTTATTTTTCGTTTTAACTGAAAATTGCCCTTTTTATTGTGGTCATCAACCAAGCCTGTTTAATTTTTTTTCGTTTCTGTCACTTTGAGATTGTAAACTTCCACATTTTATCTCTTGGAAACTGGATAATTTTTTTCAATCATACTTTTTTTTGGCCTAAATTTAGAAACGCTTTAGCTCGTAAGCAACTTTTGTTTTTATTTTTAAATAGTGACTTTGATTTTACAGAATGTTATTTCGCTCTCATAAGAATTTTCGATTTTGTTTGTCTAATTATTTTAATAATTCTTTATCTAATTTTGTATACTGCAGCCCATCAAATATTGTCCCAGAAATAAAATAAAAAAAATTATTTATAAAAAAACCGTTCACTTCACTTACCTATGTTTGTAATTTATTGTACAATTATACTATTCATTACATTATATAATGTGCATTCTTATACATATATTATACAATTGTATAAATAATTACTAACTTTTAGCAAAATTTTATAAAAGTTTTATTATTTAAAATTTTTTATTTTTAAGACTCATTCCTTCTAATTTCAGCTAGCCTTCGATTTTATGTTCAAATTCAACTTTAAAGTTAAAATATTGATTTCAGGTTCAAGTACTATTTATCTTATAGCGTATTCGGTTATCTGCACTGGTATACTCCAAAATCACTCCGACCTGTTCCGCAACGGATCGGAGTGAAAAGGAAGAAGCAAGAAGAAGTAAGAAGAAGTAGGTCGGAGTGGTTTTGGAGTACACCAGTCCAGATAACCAAATACGTTATTAGAAAATTTTTTTTGACTGAAATGTTCCAATAAATTATTTTTAATAGCTCCTTTTGTTTTTACTTCCTGGAAAATTTTATGGAAATTTAAATATTTTTTGCTCATATTATACATCCGAAGGTAATAAATACATTAAATTTTTAATCTTTAAAATTTTATCAGAAATCACAAATTAAATTAATATTTAAATTAAACATTAAACTATTAAAATTTAAATTCATTAAATTGAAATATTTTAATTACACATTTTTATATCCACCTATTCATATAAAATGTGTAAAAAAAATAGAAAAAAATACATTTATCTGTTAGCCCTGGCATTTCAAGGAAAAAGCTTGGCTAAGTTTTTGTCAACAAATTTTTCATAGCGTTTGAGCGTGCCATTATGTTTGTAAGTAACCGTGCGTGCAATTACGTAATTTCAAAAATAAATAAGTGCAGTTATTATACATAAAACTTTTTTTTTTGCAAATTTATCGTTATATTACATCATCTGTTATGAGCTGCTGTAAAAGAACGTCTACCGATGATTCTGCAACGCCTGACTCACATTTTAAGACGTATATAAGAATATCTGTTTATTTTTCTTACTTTCCTTAGAACTTTTTTGTTTCTATTATACTGTGCACAGAACCAAGCATGGAGCACGAGATTTAAATGATTTTTGAATTAAATATCAAGCACGAGTGTCCAGATGCGAATGTGTTCCTTAAGGTCGATATAACCTTTAGTGAATGAGTTCTCCTCTTCATTTAAAACTAAAGTGCTTAAACCAAAAGCATGTCACATTGATAAAGCTTCCAAAGTGAGGATTAGCCCGCAAAGCGCGCAACAGCGAGTATATTATATGTAATTCTAAGGAAAGGCTATAGCTGGGTAAGCATGGTTGGTCGGCCTTGGCAGATATTTGGTTCATATTTGGCTGGCAAGGTTCTAATATTATAAGACTAATTTACCCCAAGTGCCAACTTAAACAAATTTTTTTTACAAAAGTTATAACATTTTTTTGAAAAATAAAAAAATTAATTTTTCTCGAAAATGTCTGTATTAATTTTCATAGTTTAAACATATATTGTACAAGATATCACAGCGGTTCTAAAAAAATGGAGAGTCAATTCTGACGAATAGAAAATAATAAAAAAAAATTTGAAATTTAAACAATTTTTTTTCTTGTTGAAAGCTTTTTCGTATCGCCTCAATTTTTTTTATAATACAATCACGTCCTTAGTGACGACTTAAATTTTTGCGAGAGTGATCCCAATTTTACTTTACAGCTGAGAAAGATACTTTATTGTCGCCTACAAAGTATGCTATTCCACTGAAATGAGGGGTCCTCTTCATTACAACTCATGTTTCTCTCAAATGAGCATCATTTGAAATCATAGATATGCTTTTGCATAGATTTTACTACGCCTTAAGGAATTAATTACTAGTCAATGGGAGAATTACAAAACCATAAAAAAACACTTCTCCAATAATGTGCATCTACGGTATTAAAACAGAGATATAAACTTTTTTTCTGAAACCTAATGATTGAGAACAGAAATAATTGACATAATACTAGTAGTGTAATCAATTTATTCGTGAACAGTAAAGAGAATTTTTTTAAAAATATGTGTCTGTATACTAGAGTAGCGATTGAACAATTTATCCGACACGTAACTATGTACTGAGATGAGTAATTGTTGGATCGCGATTAAATGAATTGAAGAACTGCGCGAGTACAGAATTACGTTTCTTTAGTACGCATTCGACTGTGATCATCGGTAACCGTTACTACGAATATAAGTGCTGCAGTTTATTTTTATGAAAGAATCGAATGACTGGGGCAGAAAGTAAACCAAAACGGTAAGAATAACGAATTCATCGGTTCCCGTGGGAAAAATGTCCTGGCAGTCTGGTTACAGGTCTGACCCAGGTTTGGATTTATTTAGACCTTCTATTCTAGAAGGTCTGGTCTGTCCCAGGACTGAAGCTGACCAGCGAGCCAGGAACAAAAACGTTCTAAGTTCGATCAGATAATTTTTTTGGGATAATTTAAAAAAGTGACAGAGTGTTAAAAATGATAAAAAGTAAAAAATTAACACTATCAAAAAAATACTTCTTTTTCTTATCACCTTGACAGACTGGTCTGGTCCAGGTTTGGCGCTGGTCAGGTAGCCAAGAACAAAAGAAATCTAAGTTGGTCCAGCAAATTTTTTTTTGAAATATTTAAAAAAGTTACAGGGTGTTGAATATAATAGAAACTAAGATAACTCGCGGCTGGCCAGTCTATAACTTTTGGAATTTCAAATGCTCGATTAAAATTTGTGAAGCCTAAGAGAGTAATTTTTTACAGAGGTTGTAGCTTCTTCACAATACACTGAAGAATTCTGTGGTACAGAGCATATATAAATAATCTATGCAAAACTGTATGTGCAAGTGAAAATAGACGTATCTAATTCTATTAATAAGTTCAACATTCTTAAGTAAAGTGATGAGTTCAACCAAATAGGTAGTAGGGACAACTAGCCTGGAAGCCAATCAAAAGAAAACGGTTTCACTAAGTGAATAGTATTGAGTAATATTATTAGTAAACTGATATGATTGACACAATGTGCATATTGCATTTATCGTACACATTTGGTGTATGCAGTATGTACATATATGGCGTATGTAGTAGTTCACAAAAGAGATCAAAAAGTGTAAAATGTAAAATGAAATATATGCATAAAGCATCTCTATGATATCAAATAATGCTCACTTAAAAGAAACGTGAGTTGAAATGAAGAAGAACCCTCGTTTTAATAAGATAGCATACTTTGTAGGGACCAATAAAGTATTTTTTTCTTTTTTTAACTGTGAAGTAAAATTGGGATCATTCTCGCAAAAATCTATGTTTTCACTAAGGGCTTGAGCGTATCACAGGAAAAAAATTATAGCGGTACGAAAAAGGTTTCAACAATAAAAAATTTTTTTTTAATTAAAATTTTTTTTTTATCATTATTTTCTAATTGCCGGAATTGACTCACTATTTTTTTAGAACCGCTGTGACATTTTGTACAATATATATTTGTACCATGAGAATTTGTTCTGCCATTTTCAAGAAAATTCAATTTTTTGATTTTTCAAAAAAATGTTATAACTTTCGTAAAAAAATTTTTTTCAAGTTGGCACTTAAGGTGAATTAGTCTTATAATAGTAGAAACTCACCACCCAAATAAGAATAAAGTATCTACCGAAGCCAAATAACCATGCTTACCCAGCTATGGCCTTTCATTATCAGCTCCTGCATTTGCTTGTACCTCCACAGTCTCTGCTTCGGTACAACACGACCGGAAAAAACCAGCTAGTGAAAAAAAACCCCAGGAGGAGCCCCTACATGACTTCAAATCTGAAACGTATAACCCTTGGCAGCACCTTACTGCTTTGCCGTTCAACCACGGTTTTTCAAAATCCAACACAATCCAACCTGAGTGGATCGTAACAGCAATTACCTGCCTTAAAGGTTTTTCTTACACTCAATCATTAACTACACAGGTCTGCAAGGGTTTGTTGTTGGAAAGCGGAAAGTCATTTCCGTGGCGATTTTTTGCGTAAAATCCGAATCCGTGCTCAGAATTGTTCCATTACGTCAGGATTTTAAGTTATTTGAGGTTTTGTACTCAAAAAATGGGGTTTCTTGCTATTTTTGAGGTTATGTACAGGGCGTGAAAAATTTTTCCGGTCTATTTCACAAGTGGCATCCGTTAGTACTGCATTTACCCTTTAAAATCAGCTCTCGAACGGTCACAACCGATTTTTTTTCGCAAAGTTACGGCTATTTTGAGTTTCGACATGTATTAACGTGAATGCCCATAGCATTGTGCAGATATATGTCAAAACTTAAAATGTCCGTAACTTTGCAAAAAAAATTGGTTGTGGCCGTTCAAGAGCTGAATTTGAAGGGTAACGGTAGTACCAACGGATGCCACTATTAAAATAGACCAGAACAATTTTTTGCGCCCTGTACATAACCTCAAAAATAGCAAAAAAAACACCATTTTTTGAGTACATAACCTTGAATATCTTGAAATCCTGACGTGATGGGACAATTCTAAGCACGGATTCGGATTCTACGCAAAAAAAATGCTTCGGAAATGACTTCTGGCTTTCCAACAACAAACACAACCCCATTATTTGCAGACCTGTGTTATTGATTGAAAATAATTTCCGTAAGAAAAATTATAAATAATACCGTTCCTAGCATGAATCTGATAGAAAAATGGTATTTTTTATTTTTTGAGGCATTCTCCGTGCACCATAAAACTAATTAGGAAAATTAATTTTCAATTTGAAAAAATAATGTTTAATCAAATAAATGAAATTTTCAATCAACCAGATTTATTTCCTACCAAAAAAGAATAATTTTTAACAAAATACATAAATTTTTAATCTAGAGTTAAATTTTTTAATATAAAAGATTAATTGTTAACAAAAAATAGAATATTTAAATACAAATTCAGATTTTTAAGATTTTTAGCAACTAAAATAAATTTTCAGTTATTAAACACTAATTTTCAATCAAGGGAAAAAATAATTACATTATTAGTTAAAAATATAATTTAAAAAATGTTTAAAATATAGTTTGATTATGAATTTTTAGAAGAATCTTAAAAATTTACTTAAAATAGTTCTATTAGAAGAAAAAATCCTGGGATCAACGGCACATTCACAGAATGGTTTGAGCAAGAACTGATTCAGATACCCTGTGAGTTCTAGATTTTTTCGGTTTTCTTTCTGAGGTATTTATCTTGAAAAATATGTAAAAATTTTAATGTGTGAAATTGTGAAGTAATTGTCGTTAAAGTTGGACGAATATTAAGATTAACATTTTTGATTTTAGATTTGTGATTTTTTATCGTAATAAAATAAAAAATTACCAATAAACGTTCTTGGACTATAAAATCAAATTTTGGGGGCGTATGAGAAATTTTGCATATGATGCATTTCTTAGTTCTAACTTCCAATAGAGTCTAGACATTCAGTGTTTTACCTATGTCTGAGATCATAAAAGTATCTTTCATAATTACGAAGATTATTAGTAATTATTTATATGTAAAATTGTATGAATTTTATTTTTTTGTTTTATAAGATGATAATCCATTATTTCTCACGTGGATTGTATAAAGCAGGGCTCGTCAGCAAGGGTAAATTAAGCCTTATTTACTCCGATGCCACATGTCTTGTTTCCACTAATACGCTTCTTCACTTGGCTGTGAGAGCAAGACGGACGTTTTTCGTGCTGAGTGAGGAGGCGTCAAGGTAGAAACAAAACATGTCGCTTTGGAGTATTTTAGGCTGATGTTACCTTCGCTGAAGACCTCTGCTATAGACAAGATATTTTTCAATTTTCTATATTTCCCTGCAGTTAAGCAAGTCAGCCGAGTGACGGGAACTAAAACCAAACGCGCGAGTGCAATAAAAATGGTTTAAGATTAGCTGTCTCTCTCGTTGATAAGTTTCTTCTTCTATAAGGTCAAAAATTATACCAACAGAATACTACCGATTTTTGGGTATGAGTTTCTACTTATATTTTCCAGGGGGCACTAAACTCTATTTTCGATTTTTTTATAGATTTCGCTGCAGTCAATTATGTGTTTAACTAGACCTACCGTTTTTCTTAAAAGTACTAGCTGAGTAACTGCGTCACAACGTTACGACGCAGTTGGCTCTCAAACGGGAAGAGCACACACTTTTGCATAACGAATTAGCAGGATAGTGGGATCGCATCGACCAGCAGTGTCGCCTCGATGCTAAAAGCCGAATAAAGCCGACCATACCGATCGGATTATTTTGTATAATGATCAAACAAACTCACTTCGTGCGATCGAAAGTGCCTGTGTAGTACCTCTTTGACCTTGACAACAGCTTAACTGGACACGCGAACTCTTGTGTGCCTCAAAGTTATTGCTAAAGCAATTTTAATAAACAAGGGCAGTAAATATCAAGTAATTTTAATCGAATATATTATACCACGGTTTATAGTTGATTATTTATTACAAGATTCATTGCTGATATTTAATTTAAATTTAAATTTCTTGTCGTAGTTCCAAATTGGTGGCGCTGTCGATGTTACCCAAACTATCTTCCCTCCACGACCCAGCAGGGGTATTCATAACAATCGCTTTACACTTCTTTTTTTATCGTATTAGATAGACATAGAGAATATGATTGTTTTTAATTTGATCGAACCTCGTTGTCTATCTCACATGGTAGAAAGAAAGGTCTACTCACTACAGCGTTTTTAAACTGTCAAGTGTTGGCAACTGTTTTGCAACGTGTTTTGTTGCAAAATAGTGATGTGCTTTTGAACACTGCTGTCTTCAAATAGTCTAAGCAAGCGAGCGACAGAGGGGATTCAGTATTTGGGCCGATTATTCAAAAGAAAGCTCTCATAATGAACGAGATGCTCGACGGTACGCAATTGTTTTGAGTACATAAGCAGGAAAAACATTTTTTTAACGTGAAACAGCAAACTTTGTTCCTCATTTTTAGTGCATATTTAGTTTACCCTAATCTCTGTATAAGAAAAAAATATTTTGAAAATATTTTCTGCTACGCAGAAAAATCTACTGACAATGGTTTTTACGCCCCCGACTGCTCACGTTCAGAGCACCAAGATTCAACTCAACCGTCAGTCCCAAAATCGGCGATAAACCCCGGTTTGGCTGTAGTTTTAGATTTAAAAGCATTTTAAGATATTTAAAATTGTTCGTCTTATTTGAGGTCATAATTTACATTTAATTTTTAATAACAGTGGCTTACTTCATTCCTAAAACGATTTCTTTTTTCTCATAACGTTTTTATGGAAATTTTTGTATTTAGGAAGGAGTACAGTTATACTTGTTTATCAGCTATGCTAATCAAAAAACTTGTTTAATAATAATTAATTATTATCTCAAGAATAGAAATGCTAAAAATATCTCAAGGAATAAAACAAGCTTAGGTTTATGTAAATTCATTAATAATCAAATAAATATTTTCAGACAACCGAAAAATGAGACGCGAATAGAGCAAGACAAAATAGATTAAGTGTGTAATTAACTTAATTTCATAATCTCAAAGCCAAGTCTGTTATATTAACGTCACCTTGGTGGAGGGGATGAAGCTTCTTTACAAGTATCATGATTACCTTCTTATTGTTTTAATAAAGATAAAAATGTTACAAAATAGCCTTTTTTCATCAAACGAATATTCGCCATGTACAAATAAGCTAACAAGAATCTTTATCTGATATAATCATGTATTTTTAAACAAAAATTATTTTTTAAATAGTATTGTAGTATTTTGATCAAATCATTTTTGCTCTCTTCTTAATCTTTAAAAAAATTACTTTAAAAATAAAGCTATCTTACACAATATTCAAAAACAAATAATTGAAGAAATGGAAGTAGGTGTGAGAACTAGGTCTGTAAATAACTTGTCAAAGTTTTGTTTTGTATAACAACAAAATGTTTATTGAAAAATGTAAAAAAAAAATGAATAATTGTACATATTTCAGTATCAGCCCTCCCCCCTTTTCCTGAAAAAGACACGTCTCGTGGATGATGATATACATATAAAGAGATTACAACTTAAGGTAAATATTTTTTCTGACCTTTGTCTCGAGCAAGAAGGGAATTAAAGTCAGATACCAATTTTACAATCAACTTTTTTATTTTAGAATATGAAACTTCATAGTTAAATAAATGAGTATTTGTCTCTAGGCTTAAATTTACGATGTCGAGTAAGATAGTGAATAGAGACTGTCCGTACGCCATGTGGATATTTTTTTGGGGCAAGTGGGGAAGGAGGTCAAAAAGGGGGAGTCAGCAAATAAAAATTGGCTTCGTCGAATATGGAAATCTTACTAGTATATATATATGAAAACATCTTGTGCAAAATTCCTTTTCTCGCTGAGTCGGTTACTCTCGTCAACTATCATCCATTTGACTAGTAAAAATGGGGATCACTGTCGGCATTTTATTCCTCGTTTTTGTCGTTTTTCTTGATTTTATTGGTAAATATACAATCATATAACATTATGTCTATAATTTTAAGTACACTAGGAACAAACACAATTTTTTCTGTCTGACGCAACTTGAAATGACATTATAAGACTTCTATTCATATAAAATTTTGTTATATACAAATATGAATTTTTCAAAAAAAAGTCAATTAGAAAACAAATAGTTAAATTTTCAACTAACGAATAAGCTTTCTGCCAAAAAGACTAACTTTTGCACAAAAATACGAATTGACGAGGAATAGTTAGA